>CAAAJI010000101.1:14462-38161 GCA_900642245.1 Fragilaria radians | reverse complement strand
AAAAAAAACAATGATAAATTATAATCTATTATAGATTACTTTTTTTCCTTAATCTTGTGTTGTCTTAGAACTTCTCTTAAAGAGAACTTTTTGACCCTTCTTAAGAGATGTTTGTGAACTCTCTTAAAGAATTAGGTCTTGTTCCAAAGCTTTGTACCAACTGTTTAGACAAGTCTCTGCAACTTGTTAATAAGAACAACTTGGTCGTCCTTAAGGATAAGTTAGTTTAGATCTTAGACTCTCTATTTTAGAGAACTAACTTCTTAATTAAATCTGTCGTTCATTATCATTGCCGTCCTACTTTGGATCCGTTGCTGGATTGTGTAGTGATACTTTCCATTTATAAACAATATAAATCTGCACTAAGTTTAATTAGTGAATCATGTATCATAGTTAAACTTGTGATCAATTTTAATAGGATAGTTTAATTGTAACTACCCATGGCTAGATGAGTAAATAAAAGAAAACTTTGATTCTAATTCGATTTATTTTGCACTGACCGGAACACACGCACATCTCATAGTTTATTATTTTATTATTAAGCTGTTATTGCTTACAACCTATTTTGTTAGGGATTAGCTTCTTGATCCTTCAGCCAAGGTAGGTCACAGAATTCCAGAAGTGATAAGGAGCTATGAGGAAGTGAGGAATGAATTTTGCGCTGTTGGTGCCTCAACAAGCACTCATAACGTGAGCACTATTCAAAACAATAGCTAAAAAAGTAAGGCTTGAGGCTGCAGATGGATTCTAGCGCAACACTTATCGAAACTTATACAGATCCAGAAAACTAAGATATTGGTGCAATTGTTCAGAAAGAAGAAAAAATGGATTGAATGTTTAAGTCCATTATATAGAGACCTGGAAGATTGGAGCCTATTGTAATGCCGGCTCAGACCTTAGTCTTGATGCTGATAGCCACCAAATGATGAAACATTCTTTCAAATTTGGATGATTTTTGCCGATCTATCAGAATGAAGTTCTAACGAGAGCCGTAGGAATTGAGAGATAATATAACGTGCTTCGCGAGACCATAATCACACGCCTACTGCCATGACAGAATTTGATAGACCAGTTTGATTAAAGAGCATCTTCGAATATACAATTTGATAGCATTCCCACAAAGACATGCTTCAAAATAGGGGAAATGCTTATCAAAGATCGAAATATAGGATTCTGTAATAAGAAGTCAATCGTTTCGATTTCAGGATTAGTGTATCAATTGGATAACTCTCATCCCTCTTAAAAGAATTGTGAAATCCAAGTTTTCATGGTATTAGTGCTTAATTTTAAGTTGTGCTGGAAAGTTGAATTGGTTATCAATTTGAAATTCAATTTGGTTTGAAAAAAGATGATAACATCTGTATTCTTTGCTGCGTGAAAGCGACTAAAATCCCTGAGATAGAAGAAATCAAAGTTTGATATTGAAATTCAATTTACCGTGTACCTCTCTGAAATCAACATTCTATCACAACAAAATAGTGCTTTATCATGTCGTAACACCTAATAGTTTGATTTCTGCTTTCACAACTCTCATAAATTGCCTAGAATCGGCATTGCTGGTTATTAAAGCTTGTCACAGAGCTGGAACCTTGCTACAATTGTGCATAACTCTTCTTTTCTTGTTCATCATTTCAAGTCATATTAGCTAATCCTCCGCATTTAGAGACCGACATCATTGATGGAGGCGCCTTAAAAAAATGTTTTGTGATCTCTCATAAAAGATGAGAATTGCTCAAAATAATATTAGAAGACGTAATATCGTGTTTATGAGTGTTTCCAATATACAATTCAGTTACACTTAATATTTCTCATTAATTGATGTCAAAGCTGACCTTTCGAAAGCTGAGTTTGTATGAATATAGATGGAAAAGGAAGAATGAATGAATTTAGTGCTGAGATTCCATGTTTACTCTACTCAGACCAACACAGTTAGTGCCAGCCCAAATAAGGATTCACCCTGCTTGTTTATTCTTGGTCCCATTCGGTATCATGATACTTTATTTTTGGAATGATTGCTTCATGGCATGACTGGTCTCCGTGATAAAATTTGAAGCATTACATTTTATTAGAATTAAAAAACTCAGCGATGATGAGAGGGATTCCGTTTCAAAAGGTCTATGATTTAGAGAATCAGAAACTTTCACGAAACACCCAATCATCTAAAAAAAAGTGAAAGACAATCGATAGTATAGGTTGGAAGACTATGGACTTTTTCAGACAAGCTGAAGATACCATCTGGCTACTTGCTAATCCACTCTAGGATGGGGCAAAAACAAGAAACGTTGGGTCGAGACCAAAAAACCATTAGGTTATTGATGTGTTAGTTAATGCTATAGTCCAAATGATAGTATAATGTCAATAGATAGAATGAATTCAACTCTTCAATGCAGACATGATTTATAATGGCGTGCTTTGAACGTTTGAATGACGATTATCAGAACAAAAGGTTGTCAACCATGTAGTTTTCTGTGTTTTGATGATCCACAGCTGTCACTCCGTACAACCGAAGAATGGGACTACTACTTATACACAAGGCTGATAGAAATCTTACTGTCACTAAACTACTACCAACGTCACAAACCGAAATATTTGGAGTCAAGGATTTTTCGATATCTTCACAATAAAACTTTAAACAAAAGAAGCTAATAGAAAAGACTTCTCAGAAAGAGAAACATAAAGATATCTTCATCATTAAACAAAGCTGAAAAGAATGCTTCAACCCTTTTTAATTTTCAAGAACATGTAATTCTTTGCCACAATTCAAGATTTAATTAATTGAAAGGAATCATTCAAATGCAAACCAGCCTATCGCATCATCATTGCATAGTGTCTTTATCTTTAAGGAAAAGACATATATTTTAGTCAAAGGACTAATTATTTATTGATTCCTAATTGATTAATTTCACAAAAAGATCTATCCTTAAGTTACGAAGTCCATAGACAGTCTTGTACATTTATATTACTTCAAATATCAGCTTGCTTTGCTACGCAGAGGTACACAAGATCATGATAGAGTATCTTTGCATTTCCGTTTATGAATTTCCAACAACAGCTATGTATGTCATGTGTTTTTATGAAGATACATGTGAACGTAGAATTTGCAGGTCATACAATTTAATCCATTTTATCCATGATACAAAATTTGACTTTTACTACTTGACGTAACATGAAAAATAGTAGATGTATTCAACATCGCAAAACAGTCTATGGGATTAAGTAAATTATACCATTTATTGATTTAGCACTGGCATCAGGAAACTGTCAAGGTAGACATTTCACTTTTCTCCTCTTTTAACTATGGTTTAAAGCCATATTTTAACTTTTTTTACTGTTGTTGTTGTAGAAGTCATACCTGTTGCCGTTATGGGAACATCAAGGATTGCTGTTGTTGTTGAAAAATAAAAGCTGTAGTGAGAAAATCAAAATAATGTTGTTGTTCATGAAAAGTCTAAATATCATTGTTCTGTTCACTTTAATTCTGTGTATTCTTTATTTGAATGAAACCTTAAGGAGAGATGAAGGATTAATATGATTATAATCATCCCAAACACACAACAATATAATTCATCTATATGATTAATGCTGATTAAACCAGTTATGGGTAAGTAGACTTTAGACTAAGTAGCATGAGTTATCTTTTCCCTCGATTTTAAGGAATATGCTTATTTACATTTTGAATGTTTTTAAGACATTTAATTTTGGTTGCAGATAAAAATTGCAATTTGTCTTATCCATTATGGATTGCAATGAAAACAGTTGGCAAATGCTTTAAGCATTCTATAGTTTACAACTGAAAGTCTTGACAACCTAGTTAACTTTGGATAAATTTAGAATGGTTTACGACCCAAAAAGCTTTTGTGTATCAGCTATATCCCAAGCGATTTTATTCGCTCAGTCTTTTATTCACTCTGTACTCTTACTCGATGAACTATTCGAGTATAATCATCGTCGGCTGACGGCCAGATCGGATGCGAAACTCATTTAGTAGTAGGACTAGTAGCGTTGCTACGCAGATATCATTATTATTAAATTTGAGTTCAAAATCAATCAATTCCCTTTTAAGAATTGTCTCTTTCAATCTGTGAGTACTAATGCAACAGTAATTATTACACAGATTTTGCTTTTAAACACAGAATTTACAACTCATAAAGCTTATTGCATGATGGAAAATTGTTGGCTTTATTTTATGAGTTGACAAAAACATAGCATTCGTAGATTCAAATATATATATATACCTGCTTCTGTGAATTCGTCAAGTATGCAAATTATCATTTTGCAATTATTATTATGGGTTAAAGTCATATTCTGGCAGACTATGTGGTTGTTGTAGAAGCTATTACTTCTGTAATTGTTAGATTGTCAAAGAATGTTCTTATGGAGAATCAAAGCTGTTGTGAAAAAATCAAACTAAGATTGTTGTAGGTGAGAAGTAAATATGATTATTCTATTCACATTACTTGTTTGAGGCATATAAATATGAACATAGTCATCCCAGAAATATAACATTCATGAATGACCTTTACTCCATTTGTAAAGCGTACTATTAATTCTGTAATTCATCAACAACGCAATGAAAGTCTTATCTCCACTCAAAGGAATACACTAATTTATCGTGTCCATGTTTTGAGCACACTTCATTTGAATTGCAGTTCAATATTGAGTGGACAAATGTGGATCAACAATTGATATGGCGTTTCTTCTTTGGTCTATTATGTAAACATACTTTCCATTTCAACGGAGGTCCTTTTCAGGAATCCAAAACTCAATCATTGTATTGAAGTATATGCTATACATTATCATCATATGTTTGGAAGCCCATATTGCACTTTTTTGAGTCCAAATCACTTTTGCGCATTAGTTCCGAATTATGAAAGAAGCAATTGATTCCTTTATTGAATGGTATTAGAAACACAAATTCCTCATCAGGTATGAGAGACACAATTCCTTATTAGCTCTGAACGAAAACCTCTATGGATCACCAATTGAAATAAAAGCAATGCTTCCAACGAGGCATACAACAATTGGCCCTTTGTGTGAAATTGGGTTTGGTTGCAGAGGACATCAGACGACAGAGAAAAAACAGAACTTAGAGAGACAAGACTTAAGATTGCATCAGAAATTGGGGTTAGGGGTTACGTTACTTATTTGTTGTCTCAATCAAATTGGAGGATTCATCAATGTGAAACTCTTTAAGTAGATTGGATTTTATATGACTAGGTCTTGCACAAGATGTAGAGCCGTCAAATTTGTGAAGTTACCAAACAGGAGTTGCTCAACTGCATATTTCTGATTGCTATAACAATTTTTGCGTATCATGTAACAAATGTAGTTCAAAAGACAAATTCAGTCGGATACAATACTAATGGGAAGGTAAGTTTATATAGTCTTCAAATATGTTGAACATATATTTCAGTTTATAATGCATGTGGCCTAAGGATGAATGAAAAGCATATTCTAAAGATCACAATATCTCAACATAGAGCATATTGGCTTGAATTTTGGGGTGATATAGCTCTCTGTAGTCTGAAGAGAATCATGCTGTCCA
This sequence comes from Fragilaria radians, assembly GCA_900642245.1. Lineage (NCBI taxonomy): Eukaryota > Bacillariophyta > Fragilariophyceae > Fragilariales > Fragilariaceae > Fragilaria > Fragilaria radians. Next base: position 32,616 of record CAAAJI010000101.1, on the reverse strand, counting down.
TTATTGTTACCCTCTAGATTTTAATTTTTCAAATCAATTGTGCTCAGTTTCTCTATGATGATTACCTGCGCATAGGGTTGTGACTTCTTGCAATTATTTGTTGCAAAAAAGGCAGAAACTACCTGCAACTCACGTTTGAATTACTCCTATGGAGAAAATTAATGACCTCAAGTAAATAATTTGTATCAACCAGAAAGTATGCCATATTTCCGTATAAACTGTGGGTCAAATTGTCATGTCGCTTCAACAAGTGAGTGCACGTAGAGTGACTTTTTATTTGTTCCTTCATTGTAACATCATCCACAAGAAGTATAGGAACAATGTCCCAAATCAGACCATATTTAGGTTATTTTGATTTTGAAAAGCTGAAGAATTCTTTTCACTGTAACTCGTGAAGAATCCAACACACGTAGCTCTTTCCTTCATAATTTCTCCCCATGTTTGGCTACATGTATAAATAAAAACATATGAACTGCGTCAAAAACGAGTGAGAGACTTTAGCTTATATTTTGATTCCTAGCCGCTTCTCGACTGTAAACACAAAAACATTTAGAGCGCTGAGTTCAGTGGAATCAGCAAGCAATAATTACTAACTTTTAAACTTAAACCTATTAGACCGAGAGGAACCGACTCCATAGCCATGAAATCATTGCTAATAGAATGAGATTTCTATAATCCGCAAGAAACCGAAGATTGATGCGCATTGGAATCCTCCCTTTTCCATCAAGAGAGAGTTTTGAATTGAGGTATTCAGATGCCTCAATCGTAAGACGCACCAGCCACTTCATCTCATGAGTCTGGATTGATCCATGCAACTTGTCGGCGACGATAAGGCTTATGTCCGTTGCTTTCAAGAATGACTTCCCAGATAGTATCTGCTCTCGACCATGGTCCGTCAAAGTCCCATTATCTAGTCTTTGATATAACTCGTGAACACCGCTTTTCCCACTGAAAAGTTGATTCGTGTTTTCATTCTTCATGGTGCCAAAACTATATGTTTCAAAGTTGGAGGAGTCATTAGAAAGAAGTTTGGCCTTTTCGATGAGTAATTGGATCTTTCGATCTTCACCTTGAGACAAATCAGCCAAACCTAAAAAGTGAAAATAGGATTCAATCTTAGCCTCCAATTTATCGAAGAATCCACGCCGCATTACAGTCTTCTGATACTGCATTTGGATCTCTTCAAGTAGGATACGGACCGAGCTTTGAATTGATGTCAATGGAAAGCTTCCGATATTGGAAGGAGCATAGACATCGAGATTTGCTACATGTGCTGCAACTAGACTTGACATTGAGTGATCCTCACTTTTAGCTTCGATAGCGTGGATAGAAGCAATAAGATCAGGCGAATAAACCCGAAGAACTCGGTCAAGTAGTTTAAAAGATTGATTAAAGTGTTGAGACGAAAAATCCAGCTCTCGTGCTCGGCGGAGGAAAAGTGCGAGGGGAACAGTATATAGGTAAAGGTTCGAAGCCAAATATGGTTCCCAGTTAGCTGTATATTTTCTTCTAAAGTTCGACTTTATTGGTTGCGATGGAAAGACATTTTCTTTCTGCTTCTGGGAGTTATTTTTCAACTGATTCATGGTATTGACAAGGACATTTCCTGTTTGTCTAATGTCCGTTTTGCTGCTTATCTGGTCTTGGGTTATACCGCTGTTAGTTCTTTTTTGTTGACAAAACTGTTATGATTTGCAATATACTACTCACTGGTTTCGAGGTTCCATGGCTCTAGCCAAAGAAGCCATGCTTCAAGTGCCGAATAAAATGGTGAGCCTTGAATGTGTATTGGAGCATGACGAAAGGTGGCAAGTACGTAAGTATAGAATGGCTGCTGAAGCACTGTTACTATTGGAGTAAGACACCATGGCAAGGTCAAAGATGCATTTTCTTTACATTCGATTGCTATAGATTGACAGCTCATAATCGCAGGTGCGGTGTTTGGATCACTTAACGCATGGAGCAACAACGTCTTTACGCATCTTTGTATCAAAACAGGAGGCGGATCAAACTTGACCTGGACGATATCAAAAACATTCTCGAGATCAAAATTAGTATCTGTTATACCTCTCTTTTTGCGAGCTGCAATGATACCTTCTAGTGCTTTTGCTACTGGAATTGGGTCCATGTTATGGTAAAACCAGAATTCAACAATGATCCGTAGGAAAACCTCGCTTTCTAGATCAAGCTCTGAAAATCCGATAAAGGATTTACTCTGTGGAAGTTGAGGCAAAAAATGAAACAAGTAACATTGAAAGAGGTGTAAGTAAACTATCTCTCCGTACGCAGTATTTGTGTTATGTCGATTGATTCCCAGATGGTGTCGTTGATGACCCTGTGGTGCTGGAACTGTAGGAGCCGGTGATGCCAACGGGTATCGGAGGAAGGCAATCAGATAATACTCCAACATGGTGAGTAGAATTTGTGGACTTTTTGAACCTCCTACTTCTTTCGGGTGCTCAGCTTTTGGAGAAGAAAAAACAGATCCTCGAGGAACAGGACTGAGAGTAAGAGGACGAGCATGTTCCAATTTTTGACTCTTGAACATGATAACTTTATTAAGATCCCATTGGTCCTTCGGTGCCACCCGAAGTAAGTGTCCGAGAAGGCGATATGCATTTTGTCGAGGGGATGGATGAATAGCAGATACATCGTTTTTATTTCCTTGAACTAAAGAGAGGTAAGCAATTTGAGTAGGTTTGGGGAGAGCATGTAGGGGAAACTGAACTCGAACACTTCTTCTCGATTCTGTTTTTCCACTCATGGCTTCCATGAATGTAGGAAACTTTTCTTTCGTTTTCAAACATGTCGTCCCGCATAGTAATTGTACTACAGGATCTAAATAAATCGATGGCGCGGAAGTATGCTGATGAGGATGACTATTTTGAGCTCTAGGAAGGTCCCAACGAGCTTGCTTCGATAGCCATCCTCCAATTGCATGACGAAATCCTTCACTAGGATCGCCCATGGGACCAAAGAGCCGTTCACATAGAAGAGAAAAGAGACCAATGAAACGTTTTTCCGCAGACGAGCCACCATCTTGCAACTCATATCTAATAAAAGATAAAAGACTCTGGGCAGCTTCTGTTGGAGGAAACGTAGCTGAACGAAGCGATTCTTCCAACATGGGAACAGATAAGTCGCTTAACGATTTGTAATTTGATGAATTCAAAGATTTTAGGCTTATTATAGCATTTCAATCCTCAAATGGACTCATTGGACGCAACCGAAACCAAAGAATATTTAATGCTTAAGGATAACGTTACAAAGATTGTCGTTTTCACAAAGTTCGTTGAGGATCAAAATACAAAACTACCTTGCATCAAATTCACTTTTTATTTCGATTTCTTAAAACTGTAGATTGGAAAATGCCTTCCTTTTGCACTGCACTCAGAATTTCCCTCACAACTAATAAGATTGATAACTGTATTAACAAAGAGAGAAAATTCTATTAATCAAGACCAAGTATGCCTAGCAGTTGGATTGTGTAACCCTAGAAAATAGAGAGGAAACAAATGCATATGGGATATAGACTAAATGGGTGGACTTTGCTTCCCAAGCAAAAATGTCAAGGTGATAAGAGAAATCTTGAAAAGACTTGCAATAAAAATGAACTTTGGAATAGACATGACAATATCTCCTGTTCACAAAGCTTTGATAAACAAGATAAATCTAATAGGTTATTAAAAAAATTCCAAATCTAGGTTACAACTCAAAAATTTAAAGCAAAGAACACTTACCTTACCAACTTTTCTTTTCCTCTTCAATTGGCTTTTTCAACAAATCGTGTTAGAAGTGTTCTTCAACAGGAAACTTTCAAACTTTTTTCTTTAGTTAGGATTTAAACAATATTTTCCTTTGATTCCTTTGAAATCACTTTGCATGTATTCTGGAATTCATCCGCGTTATCTTGATTTTACAAATGGAAAGGCACACATGCTCACCCGAAGCTCCTCGTACTCGAATAAACTTTTCCGTTTCTTAGACCACGATCGTTCAATTAATTGAAATGGGACTTAAAAAATTGTAACGGCCGTGAGTGTGGGGATGTGCTAAGAAATACATATAGAAAGACACGCTTAATGCGGTTAGATTAACGTTCAGCCTCTTGATCTGGGAACCAGTTTTTCTCTATTTTCATCAGTATTGGAATAACGTTTCTTCCTTATAATTTAGCCTTCAATCACATTTTCCCTGCTTTTTAACGGACATCCAATGCCATGATATAAAATCTTTGCATCTCATCTGCCAAAATACAGTTTATCGTTTACATTCTACGGGAAGAATTATCCATGGAAAAGTTAACTTTTTCTGCCGAGTCAACTGCGGTTGATTCTTCTAAGGCCGAGATGAAGCAGCAATTCAATTTTAGCATATGCATGAGTAAAGTGGAGACGACTATACTTACTCCCACAGGCGATGTTTTGGTCTGTCGAGGTCGAGATTCTTTTCATAATTCAGAGGATATAGTTGCGTCACAACCAATCTCAGCAAATGTAAAATCCAGTTTATGTTCAATTGATCATGAAAACTTTTGCGATAACTGTATACTTGACATTACAAAATCGCAACACGAAGAAATGGCAACACCTAAGTCCCAGACTGGAGAAGATTGTGGAAAAGAAAATCAAATAGATTTAATGACACCTCAAAGTTTTGACTACTCCAATTTTGAACCATTGATTACCGAAAAGGCATCAACCAGACCTCCGCTTTCTCAAGTTCCAGAGAAAAATTCTGACGATGAGGGAACTCTGGTAAAAATCTTTGGCGATTTAATGGCTCCAACCTTACCTTCTGGTGACAAGGATCCAGATTCTCTTCCAAGTAAGATCAAGAAGATTGAGCCTTTATGCCCACCATCGATTCTTCACGGTATCCCGATTTGTTTGATGCGCGACATTCGTATATCCTCAATATCGGCACATCCGTTGGGTTCTCATGTATTATTGATATCCACCACGGCACTACTTTTCTCTTACGGTGCCAATTCTCACGGACAGCTTGGCCTGGGTACACAAGAACCTTTTGTATCAACACCCACACTCGTAACATCTGTTTTAGAGGGAGCTGGAAAAACTATTCTCTGTGCAGCAGGAGTAGATTACAGTTTAATATGTGTCCAAACAAAACAAGATTGGATCCAGAGATCGAATGGTAAGAGAGGTGGAGCACTAGTGGATGCGACACATTACTTTCACCATCAACTCTATGGATTTGGATCGAATAAAGCAAACAAGTTAGGATTGTTTAAGGATACAAAGGAGGTGTGTAATGCTTTACCTCATCGAGTTGCATTACATTCGAAAGTGAAGAAACCTGCAGATTCTTTGTCAACGTCCCTTCCTCTTGGTATTTTCTGTCTCGCTGCCTCCTATGATCATTCAGCTGCAATAGTTCGACGCGCCACAGGAGCTGTAGATTTGTACATGTGGGGAGCATCTGGATCCCGAGGATTGGCTTCAGCAGACGGAGCAGTCACAAAGGTTGAGTCACTTTCATATGCCAAAGGTTTCACTGATGACGAGGATTCGTACCTGAAGCCTTCTGAATATCCAGAAAGCATTGCACTAGGTCATAATTGTACTTTCGTTCTCTTAAACTCTGGTAGATGTCTCTCTTTTGGAGAATCATCGCTACTTCCTTCCAAGGTTTCGCTAGAGCCCACTGAAATACAATTAGATGCTCCGATTAAAGCTCTGAGTGTCGGTGCACAGCATGTTCTTGCTACTTGTACAGATAATAGGGTATACGTTTGGGGATTTGAGCCCGCAGCTCGCATGGAACATGGAACACCATGCGAACTACCACAACGTGCTTTACATTCTTTTGCTGGGTTAGATGCCTCGGCATTTGTTCTTCACGATGGGACTGTACTAACTTGCGGGTCTAAATCAGGAAGATTAGGACAAGGTGAAGTTCCTCCAAATTCAAGGTGGCCCACTCCTTTGTTTGGTGGGTTGCGACTTTGGAGGTGATTGATTAAATGTCAAGGCATGAAAAGTGAACAAAGGTGGCACACAAGATGTAACATGTGCATATGATAACATCATAAACGCTCTATTTCCCTTTTTCTAATCAGAATAAAAGACACTTGATCCTCCTTGATACCTGCTTGCCTTTCAAGAAGTAGTGAACACTTAACCACATAATTAGGTTATGATCCTAGATTTGTAAGCGTGAAGGCTCAACCTGGTGCCAAGATATAGTGCCGGTTGGATCAACGGCATTGTCTTTAGGCAATTTCTATGGCAATGCCATCACTTTTTATGGCAAACAATTGATCTCTGTTAGGATGTCTGAAAGTTGAAGATACAGCAACACAAAGTTACCGAGATCAATGTTTGAGCATGAAAGAAGATTTGGTCAACAATAGTGATGCCTTGTAAAGGAATGTCATTATTTTTATCTTAAACTTACACTCTTGTACATTAAGCCAATCACTTTGTTGCTGTAATAGTTGTAGAATGCTTCCTGCAATTCCTGGCAAAAAGCAAGTTGAGCATTAACTTGTTGATTTGAAATGTGGTAGAGTTAAGGAAAAGTTGTTTCCACATCTCTATACCCTAACCCTATCGATGTGTATTCAAAAGAATTCAAGGCCAAGTGGATTCTCAATTCATGGCCAATCACCAGTTTATGGCACAAGCATTGGAGAGAGCTCAAATTTTTTTATGAACGCTTTCCCAATATTCCCAAAACATGCAAGTCCTGTTCTCACAAATGAAGAAGAGTCAGACGTGGTGATTTATACATTCTACTTCTCGAGCCAAGATATTGATGAAGACAAGCGAGATATTTCGGGAGCTGTATGTCTCAACTAAAGGGGTTATTTTAAATAACCACATGGATCAAAATCCCATTTTTACAGCGCAAACACTGCAAGTGATTAAGCGTGTTATCTACAAACCTTAGCGTGGGGGTGTTTCAACATGTGCTATAACAAAAATTGTCAGGTAGACAAAAATATCAACAGAAGGACTGGATTAAAGAGCTGTAATCATGCTTTTATTGCATTTTTGGGATGACTGTCATTTCCTCAATTTTCAGCTCTAATGCAAAAAGAATACATAGAATTAAATGGAGCAGGACAATGACATTTACCAAAATTACTTTGACTTTTGCAAAACTCTTTTGACTTTCCAAAAACTCAATGGTAATCATTTCTACAACAATGTCAACAGTATCATCATCAATTAGATTTTCACGCATGATAAGAATAGTACAAGGAGTGGCAATGTCTATCTATATTTATGTACTTCTTTTATCAGGGCTCATAAGAATTTTTGAAAAAATCACCGACATCAGACTATAAACTATTTAGGGTTAGGACTAGGGTTTACAGGTTCTCTGAATAGGGCATTAAAAATCGGATGTATCCATGTATCCTGTACAGTAATGACAGATGACGTCTAATTCGTATGTTGTCTTGTGATGGCATTTTGTTGGACTCGACATGAAAATCATGTCGCAAATGTTTGCCTTCTTTGCCGTTGTGAAGTTAATGACTTTTCTTTCTCCTGTTCATGCCTTTATTCATTTACCTCTTTTGTCTAGGTATCAACGTATTTGTGATGACATCCCAAATAAGACAAAACGGCGTCACACTTGTGATCGAGATCATCATGTCATGCTTCGAGATTCGGTGGTATCCAAGGATGATAACAGCGAAGAGAAAGTTGAAGTTATTGTGATCGGCTCTGGATTGGGTGGCTTATCGTGTGCCGCGCTGACATCGAAGTATGGATTGAAAACCCTGTGTTTAGAAGCTCATGATACCCCCGGAGGCTGTGCACATTCGTTTCAACGATATAGTTCGGCTTCTAAAACAGTCCCATTTTGTTTCGATTCTGGTCCAAGCTTAATATCAGGACTTTCGAAAAAGAGTACCAACCCATTACGTCAATATTGGATGCCGTGGGAACTAGTGACGAGGTGCAATGGTGTACTTATGATGGTTGGGTGGTGCACGATACATCCGATGGAGTTTCATTCCAAGTAACAACAGGAAATGGAGGAAAATTCGAACAGGCTATCGAACATAAAGCAGGCATTGAATCCCGCAGGGCATTTGAAGTGTTTCGTGACAAACTTTTAGCACCCAAAGGCTTGGCAGAAGCAAGTACATACATACCGCCGTTTGCGTTACGTGGTGGCTTGGGTGCCGTAGCCAGTCTTGCACGCTATATGCTAAAACTCATGAGTGTGGGTTCAAAAGGTACTTTATTGACGGGACCTTTCTCAAAATGTCTTGAGACATATCAGGTAGGCTATTTATTGGAAAACGTATATGTTTCATGTCACTATCGATTTGGTATGGTTTTCATTGGATTCTAATTTCATACACGTTACATGCAGATGGATGATGCTTTCGTCAAAAAATGGTTTGATTATCTTGCCTTTGCTCTATCTGGAGAAGATGCTGCTCATACGCAAGCAGCACCTGTTGCATATATGATGCGAGATTTACACATGGAAGGTGCTGTACTTGATTATCCAAAGGGGGGCATGGAATCTTTAATACAAGCTGTTGTATCTGGAATAACCAAGAATGGTGGGCAATTGCGATTGAACAGCCGTGTCGAATCCATAATACTTGAAGAAAACAGTCAAGGAAAGGCATGCTGCACTGGAGTTATCTTAGAAAGTGGAAAGCGCATAAAAGCTACCAAGGGCGTTGTTTGTAATGCGCCTTTATGGAATATGGCACGTATTTTGCAAGATAGTCTTTCAGAAACAGCTCCTCTCTCAGTCAAGCAGGCAGTCATGACAGTTCAACAGCAATCTGAAGCTATGTATATGACTGGCTCCTTTATGCACTTACACATAGGTATTCCAAAAGCAGGTCTTCCTGACGATTTGGAATGTCACCATTCCGTACTCAACATGGATATGGATGTTCGAGCAGAGCAGAATATGGTAATAATTTCCATCCCAACAGTCTTTGACCCTTCGTTAGCACCAGAAGGATATCACATAGTTCATGCATACACAGCTGCATCAGATTCCTTCGATACCTGGTTGCCATTCTTAAAGGAAACGGGTAAAGTGGGCACAAGTCCTAATTCCGGAGTGGCCGCTAGTTATGGAAGGAATGCATCCTATCAAGCGCTGAAGGTTGAGAAAGCAGAAGCTCTTTGGAAGGCTATTGAGAAGGTGATCCCAGATGTTAGGATGCGAGCCGAACAACCTGGGAGTCTTGTCTTGATCGGAACTCCTTTGACTCACCGACGTTACAATCAACGATATCGCGGCACCTACGGACCTGGTCCTGCACCTGGAAAAGATTTGTGGGAACTTCGAGGCGCTCTTACGCCGATAGCAAATCTTTTGGCATGTGGTGACACAACCTTTCCGGGAATTGGATTACCAGGCGTCGCGGCATCTGGAACCATAGCCGCCAACACATTAGTACCTGTTGGAACTCAAATGGCACTCCTTCGTGAGTTGCAGCGACAAGGGTCTCTGCAATGATTATTGAATGACGAAAATAATTTTGCTAATGCTATTTTAGTTGGCTCCAGTATAAATTTTTTTTAAATACGGAAAGGGTTATCTCAAGCGTCTAGAATATGATTGATTCACTCGTTTCAACTTTATCTCCTAATGACTAATCTTGTAAATTTCCCGTTATGCCATTTCGAATGCATTTATTGACCACACCCAAGAGATGGGGATTTTCTAACGCTGCTGCAACCCTTTCTTTGTCTGCCAATTGCTTGTTAATGGCCAGCTCGCTAGCATGTGTTCCAGGCTGGATTTGTACAGTAATATCAAAGCGAGGTGGTAGTGATCGGCTCAATTTGACGCGGATTGCAAGGCCAATGAGAGTTGCCATGGAGCAATGAGGTATAGTGGGACTTCAAGATGAACCGAAAGGAAAGGACAAACCGACGAGGAAAACGACACAAGTGAGATTCATAGAAATAAAAATTTTTGGATTTGATAAACGCAGCATACAGGAAAGAATAAACTCACGTAAAACGAACTTTCACCATAGAAATTTGGGATGGTGATGAGGAATACGAATTGGTTTGAAGTTTTGTTGCCATTGGCGACGACGATGATGACGACGTTGTTCGAACATCAGTCGTATCTTTAACCTCCACATGATCTCGACGAACCACAGAAAGTTGTTCCAATGTCAAGGGATGTTCAGGATCTTGAATATTACGTATCAGATCAAATACTTCATCCGCATCGATAGGATCTGGTGGAGTAGTTGTTGTCTCCATACTGTTGTTATACGTGTTGTCGGACGCTTGCATTTGTCGTTTTTCACAATTGGAACAAATTCCAATATTGAATTTCTCATGGAAGATATATCTAAATTTGCATCCTCCCAACCACCGATAGCATTGTCCAATAATTTGTAATGCTTGGAAAAAGTATCATTGTCCTCTTTCCATTCCTCTTCCTTACTTGTCAAAGTATTCTCATGATTTTCCTCTCTTGTCGAAAGAAGGGCTTGAATCACAGATCCATTCATCCATCGCTGTTGGACAGAAATGAACTTGGGTCGCTCTTTTCGTATATCAGGTCGAATGGAATGAATCACAGGGTTCGAATTTTCCTTCATGTTGTTGCTCCTCCAAATTGGTTGTTGTGATCGTGACGAAACTATTCCCCGTAACCTTATAGAGGTTCAAAGATATTAGGGCAAAAATTACGACGCCTTGTTGAGTTTCCAAAAAGTAAAAGTTGAACTACAAGTTGATGGAAAAACTTTATGGAAAGATGCATATGTCCTTGAAACTATTTGAGTACAGGACATTTGATTCCATCGGTGTTGGTGCTCCTATCCCAGAAGGTTATGCAAAAATTAAAAGTGTAGATTGTCCCTGACAATATACATGATTTTCAAAGACATGTCAGATGTGTTGCTCAAGGTGACTTGACTAAAAATGTGGATCTAGAATGCATCTATTCTTCTGTCGTGTCCCGGATAGATCCCAATACAATTATGTTCATGGATAAGCTACATGACCATTCAATGTATACTGAGGGCTTCATTGGGTCCGCCATTATTGATCCAAGGCCAGTGAAAAGGTTTCTTCATATACTGGACTTGACTTTGGTGACTGCGTTGGACATCAGTTTATTATAGTGAAAGCATTGTATGGATTGAAGGGTTCAACAGCATGTTATCACGGCTGTTTGACTGTCAAAAGGCATGTGCAAAAACAGGTTCTTCAAGAGCGGATCATGATGTGCGAATGCAGCACAAAGAAGATCACAATAAATATTTTTCTCCTTTAGGCTGATGAATTACTCAATGATGGAAAAGATCTCAATGATTTCTAAGTTTTATTTGCAGATAAAGTTAAAGTTTTAAAGTTGTTGGCCCACAAACATACTATAACGGGGGTATTTTATTCTTGTTAATATACCTGAGATTTTGCTTATATGAGGATTGCATCATTTCGTTAAGGAGATTTTGATCTAGTATGATCAAATGTTTGGTCAAGAAGTTCCAAAAAGCAGAATTGATACACTAATGGAGCCTTGTGGTCGCACTGAATTGGATGGATCCCGATTCTGTATATCTGAAGAAATAACCATGCCATGAATATGATTGGAGATTTTCAGTGGGCAGTTTTCTTGGACATATGAGGCCCATGCTACACCACGTATTAGATATTTCGAACGTGCTAACTGTGTCTACCTTATTATTGGAAAAACAAGAAGTCATGTATCCTCTTCAGAACAAAAAGTGTGATCATTCTACATATGCCCCTTGAAACCAAAATAAGGCTATTTTTTATCCTCCCTGCAAAAAAGAGATTGGGGTATGTGTACATTTGACATAGTTCTATGATGCATATCTTTGGATTGATTGCACTAATGGAAAGCCCGCAACCGGTATCATTCATCTATACACAACGAGACTCCATAAATGTTCTACTATTTATTAATCAAGTAGAATTAGTAACAATTAACACCTGCTTGAAAGGTGGGACTTATTTGGAGTGCTTTTGAAAATCAGCTGTATTGTTTTTGAGATACTTTGATTCAAACAATTTTTAAAAAAGCTATACTCTAGCTCTTGACAAGATTTGAATTCATGATCTGATTAGAAGTACAGTGTGAATTGGATCACTGTTTCTTGTTGTCTTCTCTGAAGCTAGATAAGTGCATGGGTGGGTTTGACCGTCGAATATTCACGCATAGGTAGGGGGGGGGGAATACTTGATTTTATTTCCAGTTTCAAATTTCTTTCAAACCACCTCATCCAAGCCCAAATTCCAATGCATAGAGGAAAACCGTCGAAGCGTTAAATTACGGTTGTTCTGTTTTTCATTTCCATCGCCCCCATCGAAATCAATGTCATTATAAAAATAAAGACTACTATTGTTGAACTCACCATGTCGCAAACGCTTCAATCTAAGGCAGATTCCGAAGGTATGTTCAGCTATCACGATGCAGTAGTAGATGATGGTGTTGAAAGTTATTGCCATTCTAAGGATTTTCTTCCCAATCTCATGAACATCAATCGTGTCGCCACATAGAGACGTGTCCAAAACTCAACTTGATAAAAGAGGGCACACACGGAAGCTACGAAACCAATTCTTCTGTAAAGAATACCGATATCAGTATCAATACTATCAACAACAACGCTCCATTGCCTTGGATCCTTCCCTGGATTGGAGTTCTCGTTTGGCCAATGTTACTCACGTTACCTATGGGATTGACCCTGATGCCGGGAATGACATACGTGGATGTATTTCCCGAATCATGGTATTCCTATGAGGGAGAGAATCCGAAACCGTTGGGACTGATGTTGGGGATTCTAGCTGTCGCAGTGGGTCAAATATGTCTCTTGTTGTATTTTTATTGTCACAAATACGAATTTTTCGGACCCGTCACCAGCATCCAAGGAAAGGGTGCTCCGATCTATGAATGGAAAGAAGGAATTTTTACTCATCTCGCGCAACCTGAGGGATTCGTTTTGTTAGCTTTGTACCTTTCAATTACTTGGATGTGTAATTGGATGCCATTATCCTATTACAGTTTCGAGGGAACAATTCAATGGAAAGAAACTTTGGTCTGCCTCGTTCTGCAAGACGGGTTTCAGTATCTTATGCATCGTCTGGAACATATTGTGTCTCCATGGTTTTATCAAGTTTCACACAAGCCACATCATAAATTCACGAATCCTCGTCTATTCGATGCTTTCAATGGATCATTAACGGATACAATATGCATGATTTTGATCCCCCTCTATGCAACTGCAATGATTGTCAGGACTGCAAACGTCTGGACCTATATGGCGTTTGGCAGTCTCTACGCTAATTGGTTGACCATGATTCATTCCGAATACACTTTCCCATGGGATCGTCTCTTTAGGGTGTTAGGATTGGGAACTCCTGCAGATCATCATGTCCATCATAAGTTTTTCAAGTATAATTTCGGACACCTTTTCATGTGGTTTGATCAGATTTTTGGGACATATCGAGATCCACAACATTATTACGGACGAACCTTTAACCCGAGAGTTTGATTACTAAAAGTCGTTGGAATCGAAGCTTTTACTTGTTCTAAAATCCTAAGTTAGTCTTACTGTAAACTCCAGATTACGTATTTGCAGACTGTTGATTTGCTTTCATAGCTTTCGTTGTACTTATTTTTTGTGTTGTGATACAAAACAGACCGAATAAAACCAATTCTACGTTAAGCATCCTCCCACAATACGTCTTCGTCGGATAACCTTGGTGGGCCTCCGCCATCTAAATTCAAAAGTTTGGCTTGACGAGTCATTTCGAGCTTGTATTGTCGTTGAAAAGCTGCCTTGCGTTCTTCATCGTCCATATTAAGTAAAAGCTCCATGGTATCATCCATAAGGACCACACCCTCCACTTTACTTCCACCATGACGGAAGATTGCAGTATCATGCTGTTCAAGGGCTTCATCTTCTTCATCTTCATTCCATTCCTTGTAGTTCTCACGTTGATCTCTTCCTTTAACACTATTTCCTCGTCCAATATTATCCTGAAGAAAGAAAAGACCTCCTGCAGGTGATTTTCCATTTGCATCCAATTGTTGTTGCTGTTGCTTTTCCATTGCACTTTTTCTGGATTCCAACAGATATAATTGTACATGAATTGGAAGAGCTGCACCGACACGAGTCGCTGCAGCGTCCATCCATTTGCGCTTTCGACGACGATGAGTGGCCAACAATTGTGCGCGTGCACCACCTCCCTTTTCCACTAACAGTTGCAACTCTTGACCCATTGCATTCTTGAGAAAAATTTCGGAATCCTCAATACGAGCGCCGGAGGTTGTAGTGTGACTAGGAGGATTAAGCTGAGCGCGTTTTTTAGCCTTAATTCCCGCTGTACGGCCCGTACCCGCGAGACGCTTGGAACCGATTCCTAGGGAAAAGTTTTCGGAGGGTAAATTACTTGTCAGAGGACCCTTGCCCTTGACTCGGACTTTTTGGAGAGAGTCATAAATAGAGGGTCGTAATTGTTCATTAGCAATCATTTTCCCACTAAGCTGTACATGAACTCGCCTCATATCATCGACGGCACGCTTTAGTGCCTGAGCGTTGTCCACCAGTTGAAGGGTATAGGTTGATTTATCAGGTGGGTCAGCACTGGATTCATAGGCTACAACACATTCTTGACAAAGAAAAAGTCCGGTAACGGGGTCTACTTCTGTCTGCGCTTGTTCCTCTGAATATCGTCCATTGCATCGCTTGGTATTGTATCCAGGGCAAAGATAGAAAGAAGAACTTCTAGCCGCCAACTCAGCTTGTTCTAACTTTTGCTTCAGTAAATACAATCGCAATCGGATAGTATGAACAGCTTGATTGTAGTCGATGTACCAGAATTTCGTTTGTTGCGAACCACCTTGTGCCAAATCATCAACTTCTTCGAATTTCACCATATGTTCATCCTGTAAAAATTGTAATACGCGTCGCAGTTGCTTCGGTTGCAACGATAGTCTTGGTCCCATATCATCATCACGTAAATATTTGTCTCGCAATAGGACATCAATCAAGCATATAGCTTCATCTTCATAAAAGGCACGGGCAACAGCCGAGATTAGCGCTTCTGCCTTGACAGCCAAATCGGACATGCAACGATTCAGTTGTTTGGCAAAAGATTGAAACAGTAGTAAGTTATGGCATTTGTATTGTCCAATCAAAACACGAATCGTTCGAAAACTCTAGTACAAACAAACTAACCCTAACAAGAGTTTTGACATCAATTATTTCCATCCTTATTTGCAAATATTCTTGGAAAGAGTGTACTGGTTTCCTACACTGCACTCCACCTTGCAACCCTCCGCCATGGCATCCGAGTACGCAGATGCAGGCGAAGAAGAAGACGTCCCTCCTGCCATTGCTGAATTGGCACAAGCTAGCGTACCATCCTCATTACGTGGGATTCGAGCTTGCAAATGTTGTGGAATTTTGAAAACATTAGACCAATTTTTGAATGAAGGTTGTGAGAATTGTCCATTTCTGGATATGGTGAGAGCAATGTTCTAATGATTGTTTCCTTCCTTTCTGTTGTATCTATCGATACTACTTCCCGATTCCTCATTATTATTATTCTTTCACCAGGCTGATAATCCTGAACGTGCGAATAGCTGTACAAGCGCATTCTATGAAGGTCAAGTTGCAATTATGGACCCTCGCGAGTCTTGGGCTGCGAAATGGATCCGTGTAGATCGTTGTCTGCCAGGTGTCTATGCCATTCTAATTACAGGAAACTTAGATCGAGACATTGAAGAAGATTTAGAAAACCGTGGTTTACGATGGCGTTGTCGTCCGCCTGGAGCCACTATGGAATGATTATATAGAGAGAGTGTTATAGCTACAGTAAAGGTTTACTCAGTTCTGTAGGAATGCGTCGAACTTGTTGATAATATCATATGAATACGATACAAAATGCAAATGTTGTTGCTTTCAAAGTTATTGACTTTTGTCACAGCCCTACTGCGCTCCTTCAGAAATATCACAAGTATCCTCCACGGAAAAGGCATTGTTCAACCGAGCCTTTTTAGTTGTGTTGGCATTCAAAGTGTATTGCTGCTCTGAATTGCTACTGTCCAAATTATCGCATTCCTCCTCATTGTCAAGTACAACGCCATTGTCTTCCGTCTCCTCGTCAACAACAGCACTGTCTTCCTTCTCATCATCATCATCAACAAAATCATCTTCAAGAGACAAGTCAATTTCGTTTTCGTCCTTCTCAATTACTTCGATCTCATATGGAATTGTGATTCGATGAGGCAAATCCAAGACTTGTAGCAATTGATCTGTTTGTGGATTTCCCATCCGTGGTAATGGTGGTCGTGGACTTTCGTTTGGACAGAAAGAAGGAACAGTCGGAACAAAGTTGTTTGGAATTTCAAGAGTCCCGTGTAATCTATCCACAATCCAATCCAAATCGGCTTTTGTCACGTGCTCCACATCCTCCCACCCTTTGGAAGACACGTTGAACTTATCGCAAGTGTTCCAATGATACGTCTTTTTCAACAAGGCCAACCACTCTGCGTCGTATTCCAATTTTAGCTTGTTTGAAGATGAACAAGGGACAAAGGGTACATGTAATAGTGATAAATACTGACGACGAGGTAGACATTTGTCAAGTGACAAAAATTTAGTCATTTGTTCCGTCAAATCGTTTCCACTGCAGTTTTGACTTGTTTCGAGACTTTGAAAGTTGGTCATCTCACTTATCTCTAAAGTTGAATCGTCATTTGTTTGGAACATAGGCTCCAAAGGGACAGGTAGATTAACATTCCCACTGGAGGACGCCGTATTTGGGAGAGTCGTAGTGTCACTTGAAATTTCGTTGCCCTTTATAGGTGGAAGAACAACTTGCGATGGCACAAGTGCTAATTCATGCGAGACAAGATTAGGTGTATGTCGGACGGTAGCAGAGAATTTCACATGAAGGTGAGCTGCAAACCACCATTTCGGTCGGATAGCATTTAAGATTTCCCAATTTGGACGACTCCCTAAATCGTTCCGCTCGATCTCATCTCGAAAGAAAGGCTTTTGGCGCAGTAGAGCGGACTTATTTCCATATTGCTCTATTCCCTGAGGCCAATCGTGAGATAGCATAATGTCTAACGATGACAGGCATTTCATACGCTGGACGTCGACTTTACGAACATGGTAAACGGAACGTAGTGAGGATCGATCATATGGTGGCTGTTCGAATCGACCCTTGGCGTAATCATGAGATTTGTAAATTCCACTCATTCCTCCAATACGGATCCCACCGACACGTACGACTCCTGCTGCTCCTAAGTAGTAAATATTCGGCGCAACCCATCCACCATAGTACAATTCTGACAATGGCTGAGACGCTTCATGGTTCCCTCCAATAAAAATCGTCAACACTGGTGCATGAGATACTCCCGCATAATACTTCCAAAAAGATCCCATCGAGCGATACTTGGGAGGAACTGCTATCGAATGGTAGTCTGCTGTATTCCGAAGAGACTGGAAATCACCACAACACAACAACACATCTATCTTTCGTCCTGTTTGTTCCTCATGTATCTTCATTCGTTCATAAACTTCATCCAAAGCACCATGACAACATCCCTGAATGGCAAAAGTAATTGATTGAGAATTTGGTTCGCCCCATTCTTCGATAGGATCAAAATCCTTTGGAACTTGTCTTGGTGACTGTTGAGAATGTCGTTGATGACGTTGATTATGATTATGTTGTTGATTTCGTCCGTGATTTCGATAGCCATGTCGACCCTTCCAATGTCCTGCTCTCTGGCCTCTTCCAGATACGTTTCGATTTTCTTCGTGTCGTCGTTGTCCTGAGTCGTCCATTCTGGCACAAAAATAAAAGGGCGTAGTAGCAACGACAGAATTAGGACGGGACAGTGTAGTATCGTTTAAATTTGGTGCAGTGCGAGTAGTCAGTAATTCTTGTGAATTGTTACAAAAATCGTTACTAGTACTGACAACCACATTGGACCACCAGCGCTTGGACTTCCTATAGCATTTCATTGACCACGTTGAAAATGAACATCCGAGACACCATAAATAATGCTCAAGCAGTGTATGTCCTGCTTGTTAAGATTTTCCCACCCTTTGTTCTTCTTACAGTCATTTGAGTTGTCCAGTGAGTTCCATCCCATGATGCTTTTGACATACCTTTGAGTCAAGATCATT
>CAAAJI010000101.1:0-14442 GCA_900642245.1 Fragilaria radians | reverse complement strand
TTGTAGTCTGCTGTATTCCGAAGAGACTGGAAATCACCACAACACAACAACACATTTATCTTTCGTCCTGTTTGTTCCTCATGTACCTTCATTCGTTCATAAACTTCATCCAAAGCACCATGACAACATCCCTGAATGGCAAAAGTAATTGATTGAGAATTTGGTTCGCCCCATTCTTCGATAGGATCAAAATCCTTTGGAACTTGTCTTGGTGACTGTTGAGAATGTCGTTGATGACGTTGATTATGATTATGTTGTTGATTTCGTCCGTGATTTCGATAGCCATGTCGACCCTTCCAATGTCCTACTCTCTGGCCTCTTCCAGATACGTTTCGATTTTCTTCATGTCGTCGTTGTCCTGAGTCGTCCATTCTGGCCAAAAAGAAAAGGGCAAGTAGCAACGACAGAATTAGAACGGGACAGTATTGTACAATCGATTTCGTATTGCTGACACTTAACATTTGGTGGAGTGCGAGTAGTCAGTGATTATTGTTACAAAAATCGTACTAGTACTGACAACCACATTGGACCACCAGCGCCTATATCTTGAAAAGGTGAAAATGAACATCCGAGACATCATAAATAATGCTCAAGCAGTATATCTCCTGCTTGTTAAAGCTTTTTCTACCCTTTGTTCTTCTTACAGCTGTTTGAGTTGTCCAGTGAGTTTCATCCCCTGATGCTTTCATGTCTGCCACTTTCACCTTTGCTGTCATGAAAAACTTGTTCTACAGGGGTCATTTCCAATAAATTGATATCTTCCATCTTGACTTGGTTTATAAAAATAAGATGTTCTTGATAGACTTATAATTGCAATGAAGATAAGTTCAGTGCATACTCACTGAGATTCTCTGCCTTCAGAATAAAGAACTTGTTTCACCTCTTAATGGTCTTTGGACCAACGTTTTACAAAAAATTCTCCACATAGTCAGATCATGCATTCTCATTTTTTTTACCTTTAAGGATCTATACAATTTTTCGTGGACTGAACCCTTCCAATCTCCACATGCTTGATTTTTTCAGTATCAAAGCTATTCTTTGGTGAATAATGCCCTTCGCTTCATGATATACATCCATGCGTATTATATCTTGCTCAGGGCTTCCATTTCATAAAGCGGTTTCCATGTCAGCGCTAATGTATTTCATAGTCTTAAATTATTCTGAGATTAAATTGATAATAATATGGTTGACTGTGTTTTCTATCATCCTAATCACTGATGCTAATAGAATGTTGCTTCGATTTCAACCCATTGAGTAATTTACCACTCTTAAGTTCTTGCCATAAATGGCATTACTAACTCAGGACCAACATTAACGTACACCTTTTCCTTGGTCTTTTCATACAAAAAAACATTTCCTATGGGGCAAGAACATCAGGATGGCACATAGAGTTCAACTAAGAAACCCTGATTACAGTCTCAATGCCCAAAAATCCAGAATAAATATTTTTACCTCCATTGATTGTCAGATTTCAATGAGCACCTAGTCTTGCCTCGTGAAATTATGTCATACTTGACATCAACTACGAAATGATAGGGAATATTCTGATTTTCCTTAGGATTGGTCTTGGAAAGTTCGAAAGTCCGAGAGTTGCTTTAACGCAGTCTTGGTTGCACATTGCCATTAGGAATTACCATTTTCCTGTCTACAGCAATAGCAAGATTTAATCCGCAAATCCGTCAAGGCATAATGATGCTCCTAATACTAAGAAGCTCTAAATCGTAATTTTATTTTCAATACTTGTCGCAAAAAGTAAAGCAACAATCTTGTATGCTTCAATTGCTGTTAGCCTTCATCTCATCTAATTGCCCAGTAGCAGCCTAAGAGTTAGTCCTATTTGTATAGTATCAATTGGTGTCCTAGGAGGATCTACATCATGATAGTAACATCAAATTCTTTTCCTGTATCAAGTTTGTCAAGGAAAAATCATCTGCATCTGACTGGAGGCTACTCACTTATTTCAATGCTTAGCATCAGTAGCGGACCTCACAGGATTTGTCACAAGTAAGAGGATTAAACCTCGAATTGACGGGAAAAGATGATCGCATGGGAAGATAGGCAGAGACTGTCTACGAACTGCAAGGACTCTCACATGTCAGCACATCCGAGACATCAGAGTGAATCATCAAGGTATTGCAAATAAAATGCAACCTGTTGAATTACTCAGCAATCCAATACAGATATAGACATTAAATAAATCTACACGGATCATATTACGGATAGTCCCAAAGTTGTCATAGCAGTAGTTGGCATCTAATACGAAGATTATACACACACACACAAGTTACAGAAACGTTTGGAAACCAAAATATAAAGCAGATTGCACAAGTGTATATGTGCAGAATGAGATAGACTGGGAACGCCTATTGAAAGGCTTTGTGAGTGAAGAATGGAAAATATTGATTGACAGAACAAAAAATAAATGGAAAGAGTCTATTAGCAGAATAATCATACCCTCTGGAAGACATAGTTAATCATCTCGAGAGAAAGTCAATATTAGCGCAAGGCATTGTACATGACTACAACATAATATCAATAACCTCTGACACATGCTAAGTAAGTCAGTGTATAGGAAAATGAAATAGATGCTAAAGAACATCTCAAGTTGTATACATCGCCTATGTGATGCAATCCTGAACTCTCCTTGTTTCAAGAAGGATTTCAAGTTGAGTATGACTTTTGATCACCTTAAATCAATAGAGATGTCGAGTCAATTCAGAAAAAGAGTGGATTCGAAGTAATCAAGAGTGACACTGGATAACGAGCGATGACGCAATAAGAAGTTTTAGGTAGTTAGTGTGGTTGATATGTGAATGAATGCATGTATGAACATCGACAAAGGTCGACTCGACATCAAGCTTTCAAACATGAAATCTAAGTTAGGAAACAACTAATTATAATCATAATTTGATAAGCCAAGCTTCTAATATCTATTAGTAAATCGTCAGAGTAAGCAAACAAGAGAATCCAGCAGATACACAAGAGGGAAATTTATGGAGGCAGCAAGGAGGCAAGTAAATTGATTGAAGGAGACAAATGGAGGAATAACATTAAATACTGGAAGTTATCAAGATAAACTCCAACTTTAGGAAAAAATCTAGGACATCAACAACATTTAACTAGGTCAAGACTCCAAAGTACAAGTAAGGCAACACATAATTTTCGACCTTCACTTGACGTTGATAAACACCATCTTCAAAAATGGGAGAAGTACACCAAGAGGGCAGAAATACAATGACATATGCATTCCAAAGAAGTAAGGGTGCGTGTTGGGACTGGATACTGTGGACAGTAAGGCCAGTGACAGTGCGGACGTGGCAGAGTCTCACGAGGGTCATTCTATGACCAACCGTGTCTGCGGAATCACAAATCAGCCAGAGTAGGTAGATGGAATGAAGCAAAAGCTCATTCTTAAATTAAAATCCGATTAGCAACTACACGCAATCACCCTCTATCCCGTGGTCCTCCCCATTCGTTGCCTGTACCGCGCGATCAAACCACAGTGTGGATATTGTGGTTTCAACATTTTAATTTAAGAAACCAAACCATGTCTACCAGAGAGTCCAGTGACAAGGCTTCCACCTCCAAGGACGGACAGGAAGCCGGAAAGAAGAACAACTTGCAGTCTCGCAGTGGAGGAGGCAAGGTAGCCCCAAGTGTCCATCGCCAGGCAAAGTTCGAAGGTAAATGTGCCGACCTCAAAGGGCACATATACGATTGCTCTACCTCAAAGCAAGCTGACCAGTTCAATAAGACAACAAAGGAGATCTCGGAATATGTTGGGCGTACGTACACGTATGGTGGAGACGCACGATTGGCGATTGAAAACCTTGCGGTTGTTGAACCCCCAGAGCCAGACGATCCGCCCGAAGGAGCTACTGCAACCAAAAGGCGCATCTGGGAGAAACGCGTTGACGAATATGTCAAGCGCACCACCCATATGACTGAAAACATCAAATCCATCTTCTCCCTGGTGTGGGGGCAATGTACTGACATCATGCGTCAGAAGCTCGAGGCTCTCAACAACTTTGCAAACATGTCAGTAGAAGGTGATGGCATTGAGTTGCTCAAGGCAATCAAAAATATCACCCACAATTTCCAAAGCCTAAAGTATCTTCCACATGCAATCCACGAAGCAAAACGGCGCATATACATGTTCAGCCAAGGAAAGATGTCCACCATTGAATACTACCAACAATTTCTTTCCCTGGTTAGTGTCTTGGATGCAATCAAGGCAAGTTTCGGGCAGGATCCTGGAATTGAAGCAATGGTAGCCGCCGAGCACAACAAGAGTGTGGAGGACTTGAACAACGAAGACAGGCAGGAGGCGAAAGAAATGTACCTTGCAACGGCATTCATTTTGGGATGTGACCGAGGGCAATATGGGAAACTTGTGGAAGGCATGGAAAATGATTATCTCCAGGATCGTGGCACATATCCTAAGACTGTGGCTGCAGCCTTCAACCTGCTTGTCAACTGGAAGCAGGATCCAAGGAACCTCATGCGCAGTGTTGGCGTAACCAATGATGGCGTTTCATTTGCAAACATTGACGATGCCAAAGGGGATCAAGATTATGAGGAGGGAGTTACCATGACAACAAGCGGCTCATCAACACAAAGCAAGAAGAGTAGTAAGGGCAGCAGGCGTGGAAAAGAGAGAGACATGTCAAAATACAAGTGTGGTCGCTGTGGTGAGTATGGGCATTATCCCACACATTGCGATGGGACCAGGGTACAGCGACTGAGCGATGGTGACACAGATACAGCATCGGCAACATCAAGCCTCACGGCAGGGTCATCCACAGGTGGTGCCTCGCGCCAAACGGGCGCTACAATGCTACTTGCAGGACTCGCTGAGGGCGATTTTGACTACGGCGACAACATCACTACCGGTTTCCAGTTTCTTACCAACGGCATCAGCACTGTCCTTCAAACCATGTCCAAGGAACATTCCAATGGTCGAGCAGTCCCCGATAGCTGGATCCTCCTTGATAACCAATCCACTGTCGATGTGTTTCACAATGCCAAACTCCTCCGTAACATTCAAAGGTCGCCTACCTACATGGACATCCACTGCAATGCTGGCGTAACATCAACCAACTTGATCAGTGATCTTCCAGGATATGGAACAGTATGGTTCCATCCCAATGGTATTGCTAACATCCTTTCTCTAGCACGTGTCTGTGAGCGTGGCTACAATGTTGCGTATGACAGCCACACCGGAAACCACTTTAGGGTCACCAAGTCCAATGGCTCAATCTGTGTGTTTAACAAGTCGGACCGTGGCTTATTCTATCTGGACATGGCTCAAGATGGCATCTCACTTGTCAATACTGTTGCTGATAATTGCACCAAATACAACAACCGTGACTACTCGAGCCATGTTAGCTAGGAAACTGCAATCCCTCATTGGTCGGCCAAGCGCACGCCAATATTGGCACATTGTTGACAGGAACCTGCTCCCTAACTGCCCAATCAGTTGTGGGGACATCAACGCCGCAGAAGACATCTTTGGTGGTGACCTTGGGTGCCTCAAAGGCAAAACTGTCCGTCGCCCTACGCCACATGTACCATCCAAGCTCATACCGATCCCCATGCAGATCTTTAAGCAGTATTGCAATGTCACGCTGGCAGGTGATATCTTTCAAATCAACTGCATCCCGTTTTTTGCAACAATCTCTCATCACATCCGCTTTGTCACATCCGAAATGGTAACAAACCAAAAAGCCGAGACGTTCATCAATTCAATCAAGCAAGTTTGCACACACTATGCCCAACGCAGGTTTCGGATCACCACCATGATTCTTGATGGCCAGTTTGAGCCTTTGCGGGGCAACTTGGCCAATCTCAACATTGCGCTAGAGACTTGTGGTCATGACGACTACGTCCTGGAGGCCGAACGACACATTCGAATGCTCAAAGAGCGTGCACGCACTATATACAACACTTTGCCATTTCAATGCCTCCCAGCACGTATGGTTATTGAACTCATCCACTACTGCACATTTTGGTTGAATGCCTTCCCACATGGAGATGGCGTGTCCGATGTGCTCAGCCCACGCGCTATCGTTGCCGGTCTCAGCATCAATTATACCAAACACTGTCGTATTGAATATGGTGCATATGCACAGGTACACGAGGAACACAACAACACTATGGCTCCGCGCACAACCGGCGCCATTGCAATGCGACCAACAGGCAACGCCCACGGTAGTTACTACTTCTTTCACCTCAATACCGGTCGCCTGCTCAACCACTCCCGCTGGACTGAGCTCCCAATGCCCAATGATGTTATTGAACGCATACACAAGTTGTCCCGCAAAGGGAGCCAAGGTCTGGAATTCCTCAATTGCAACGGTCAACCATTTATTTACCCTGTGGATGCCGTTTCTGATAGTGATGATGATGACGATGATGATGATGACTCCTATCAACCATCGCTCACCGGTTCCCTTCCTGATGATGGTCCTGATACACTAACATTGCAGGAGTGTTTGACAACACTGGATAGCTACAGCATGGCTGACAATGTTAATATTGACCCAGAAAACACGGACAACCCCAAAAACGATCCAGATGATGATCCCAATGATGGCGAACAGCAACTTGCAAGATATGGGCCAAGGACAAGCCAACATAACCTGCGACCAAGACAGCTGCGTGATTACTCGCACATGCACATCATATTCACTGAGGCAGGCAATGCTAAGCCGTCGAAGCCTTGCGATTACCGCCATGGGCATGATGTCCTTGAGCATATTGCGATGACACAGCACGGACTCAAACAAGGCCTGAAAGAATTTGGCGATGCAGGGATAGACGCCGTGCTGAAGGAGCTCAAGCAACTACATGATAGGCAAGTAATTGAGGCTGTCAACCCAACAACCATGACACAAGAACAGAAGCACGCAGCCCTACACTACCTCATGTTCCTAAAGAAGAAAAGATGCGGACGCATCAAAGGTCGGGAGTGTGCTGACGGGCGAAAGCAACACCTTTACACACCCAAAGAAGAGGCCAGTTCACCAACCGTGGCAATCGAGTCGGTCATACTATCATGCGTCATTGATGCAAAGGAGACCCGCGATGTGGCTACGGTTGATCTCCCTGGAGCATTTATGCATGCTGATATGGATGATGAAGTGTTCATGAAGCTTGAAGGAAAAATGGCAGAGCGTCTTGTACAACTGGACCCAGACCGATACGCTAAATGTGTCACAACCAAAAATGGGAGGAATTCGCTTCACGTCAGGCTCAAGAAGGCACTGTATGGCACACTGAAAGCAGCACTGCTATTCTGGAAGCACCTGTCAGGCAAGTTACAGGGCTGGGGTTTCATTCCAAACCTGTATGACTCTTGTGTGGTAAACAAAGACATTGATGGAGCACAGTGCACAATCCTATGGCACGTTGATGATCTCAAGATCTCGCACGTGGATCCTGAAGTGGTGACCAATGTCATCAAGCAACTGGAGGCCGAATTTGGCAAGGAAGCGCCCCTTACAGCTAACCGCGGAAAGACGCATGAATACCTGGGGATGACGATTGACTACAGCACGCCCAGAAAGGTCAAGATTGGAATAATCAACTACGTTAAGAACATGTTGGATGAGCTGCCAGATGACATGAAGGGTGAGTCTGCAACGCCAGCTGCCAACCATCTTTTTCAAGTGGATAATGCTGCAGAGAAACTATCATCCAAGAAATCCATCATGTTCCACCATAACGCCGCAAAGTTGTTGTTCCTCTGCAAGCGCGCTTGTCCTGATGTGCAGACAGCAACGGCATTCCTATGCACGCGAGTCAAAGCTCCAGACATTGATGACTATAAGAAACTTGGCAGGGTGATGCGCTATTTGCGAACTACACGTGACATGGTCCTTACTCTTGAATCTGACAGGGTGAACATCATGAAATGGTGGGTGGACGCCTCGTTTGCGGTTCATCCTGACATGAAAAGCCACACAGGCGCTATCATGTCCCTGGGCCAAGGTGCCATGTACTCAACATCCATGTGACAAAAGCTGAATGGCCGAAGCTCAACCGAGGGTGAACTCATTGGTGTAAGCGATGTGCTGCCCCAAATGTTATGGACACGATTTTTCCTTGAAGCACAAGGGTACCCAATCAAGGAGTCGATTGTCTACCAAGATAACCAAAGTGCTATTCTCCTTGAAAAGAATGGGCGGGCTTCCAGTAGCAAAGGCACTCGCCACATCAACATCCGATACTTCTTTGTCACTAACCGCATTAAAAGCAAAGAGCTGTCTGTTGAATATTGTCCCACTGGGCAAATGTTGGCTGATTTCTTCACCAAGCCTCTTCAGGGTACTCCATTCCGCAAGTTTCGAGACGACATTATGGGTATTGATCCAAGACTTGTTCCAACCATGGATCACAGGAGTGTGTTGGGACTGGATACCATGGACAGTAAGGCCAGTGACAGTGTGGACGTGGCAGAGTCTCACGAGGGTCATTCTATGACCAACCGTGTCTGCGGAATCACAAATCAGCCAGAGTAGGTAGATGGAATGAAGCAAAAGCTCATTCTTAAATTAAAATCCGATTAGCAACTACACGCAATCACCCTCTATCCCGTGGTCCTCCCCATTTGTTGCCTGTACCGCGCAATCAAACCACGGTGTGGATATTGTGGTTTCAACAGTGCGTAGTAGTAGTCAAATTTCAAACGATTATTTTATGTGAGTGTAATTTAGACGCTGCAATTGAAGTTATGCACAATGGAGCAATATTTAATGAAGAAAGACTATGTGAAAGCCAATTTGTGAGAAATAAACGACGTTGCATTTTCAAATATTATGCAAAAAGGTATTATGCAAAAAGGTATTGCCAGAATAAGGAGGGAAAGAATGGTCAGATTAATTATGATTCCAAATGCTGATACGATTTGATATTTCCAAATACATGGCCTTAAGTGAACAAAACTTACTAACCAAAATATTTTATTGTTTCTCACAATCACTCCTTAAAGTTTATGATTTATTCAATTACCGTGGTAGGGTCACAGCAGGAATTGTAATACAACAAATCATCTAGTCCATAACGCATGTCGAGGATCAGGTAGCAGTCCAAATATACGGACAACAATTTCAAGCATCTTACTATACAATGAACCTATGGAGACCGCATATGAGTGAATGAAGAAAGCCAGAAAAGTGGTATGTAAAACATAATGTGGATCTATTTTTTATGCTATCCCAAACTATCCAAATCACCTGAGTGATGTATGGAGTGGAGTCACAGGGGCCCTCCTATTTTAGCCTGTTGATCTTTGCTAGTGATTTTCTCTATCCGTGATTCTCTTGTCATATTATAGGTTTCTGGATCTTGTTTGCTGATGGTGAATTTGATGATGGGCCTGTATGTTTAGAACCAATCAGAAATTTGATCTCTAGACATCTTGAGATGTTCTGTGATGTCAGACTCCATTACCAATTCATTGACTTGCAGAGTAAATGTCTCAAACTATAGATCATTTGAAGAATCTGTTGATTGTTGTTGTTAGTCACTTAGGCACAGTACCAAATGTTGACATCAATTGAGTGGTTTTGGTGTCTTTGCATGTGGAGCCAAGTGTTCCATGCAGTAGACAATAAACTGAAATTAGTCTTGCACAACTTCTTGCAGGGGCTGACAATTACCATAAGTGGCTGCTAGTCTTACTAATGTTCTCTTGTAATGAGTTCTACCATCATATTTCTGCTTGCTTGGCAACGGTCCACCTACTACCCATACTGTTTACTTTGTATACTTTAGGCTTGATGAACCGATTCAAAATATTGTTGTTATCTTCTGTGTTTGACACTTCTTTTTGTGATACCGCTCTCTGCAGCTCAGTGTATGATGGCAAGTCTCTATTTTAAGTGTGCAACATGGGCACTCTGAATGTGATGTCAACCTGATCTTGACAAGGTGGGCGGTGGACTTGTGTCGGGCTAACTTTATGAAGCTTCTTTAGTAATGAGCCTTTTACCTTCTATTTCTGAATTACCTATTTGAATACTTATCATTGTACAATCTCAAATTGGTCTCCCAGCTTCTGTCTTTACTTATCGCTTTGCTTTAAAGCTCACTTGTTGGCAGATGAAAGGCTTTCCTCTAATGTAATGATGTACTTTAAATCCGCTTTAGCTGGTGTGAAAGGGGCTCTATTCCATTGTCTTTAATTGACTATTGACTGTGGTATGGTAAAACAATCTTTTTTGTCCAAAAATTAAACAAGAGCCTTTTTGTTTCCATTAGAAAAGCTGTAGCTCCACTTGGTTGCTCAAACAATTGCTTTATTCAATTGAATCAATAGTAATATCATTCCCTTACATTTTGGGTATTTTTTTCAATTTATTGAATGGAATGTGCTTTACACTATATCACAACACTGCCGGGCACACCCAGTCACATCACTATATTGCTATTAAAGCATATCAGATCTCTATCGAAAAAAATAGGACTTGATTAGCAAATCCGCAATTAAAGAAAATAAACTTCAAATCGTGTATAGAAGGAGAGACAGAGCACTATGGGAAACAACTGGCATACTCTTGAAACTATCAACTACATATATCTATTCTGGCCTTTACTTTTGAATGGCTGTAGTTCTATCAAGATTTATGCTCAATGCTCTCATAATTGTAGTATTCATGATGAATGCGTACTTGAGCGAACTAACTGCATTTCTTGGCTAATGAAGGCAGCAGACTTGGAAAGTTTGACATTCAAGATACAACATTTATAAAGAAAAAATGAATTCGACTTAAAATTCAACATTTACTCAGAGAACGAGTCATCATCTATTTCTTGTAAAGGTTTATTCCATTTCTCCCCTCTAGGCATCTTTTTTCGAGGGTTTTTCAGAGCATTTTGCTTCACGAAATTGCTCTCCAAGTCTTTAGAAAATGATTCTTCTATTGAACATTCTTCGTCAGCATCTGGATTGACTTCTTCGTCCACAGAAATAGCATCCTCCTCCATTAAGGGCGATAATGCAGAAATGTTAGCTGTATTAGAGTAGATAGAGCTTCCCATACTACTTCCACGAGAGAGACGAAGCCTTTTATTTCGAGGCAATTCCTTTGCATTAGAGCTTGCTCCGGAAGAAGAATCGTCGTCAAGGAGAGATCTGTTGTGCTGACTGGGACTTAAAGATGAAGCACTCCTATGAGATTTCTCGTCCAGAACGTTTTGGTTCTTCAAACCAATTGATTTTCGAAACATTTGAAGTGCATTGAGGTCATCTTCATGTGCTTGATCATAATCAGGGTCATTTCTTAATTCCTGATCACGTTCTAAAATATTCATGATCACAATTTCACGAAAGGAGGAACTTTTTCGAATCCAAGGAATATATTTCGCCAATAGGGACAGAAAAGTTAAACGACCACCTGGTAAAAGAGGCTCCTCACCGTCCATAACTTCGGTTGAGAATGCGTATCGAATCCCTTCGCGACAAAAACCAAGCAGAGGCTTTTCAAGATGTGGCTCGACTTTACCTACGCCCAGGGATTGGGAAAGACGACTTGCTTGTTGAACAAGAAGCTCAAATCTTTCACGATGAACCTTCTCCGCTTCTGCATAGGCTTCCATTTCGTCATCCGTTGGGTAGTCACTCTCAAGATCTCCTGGTTCACTGTTTAACCAGTCATCAAATGAAGTTCTGAGACAAGCCATATGGGTTTCTAGGAGGTGAACTGAATTCATTTTCTTTACCAAACGTGATAAAGATGTAAGTATTTGTTGACTTGTTTTCCCACTACCGACAATATGGGCCATTGCATAGCCTGCCTCACGTCTATTACTTTGCGACCAGTTTGCGAGGAAAGTTCTGCAAAAGGGTAAAAGCAGATCATAGACTCGAGCCTTATCTTCAATTTCTGAATTCTCTTGTTTACGCAGCTCAAACTCTCTTGATCGGAAGTATCGAATGCTCCCTCCAATTAAGGCAGAATCATCAGTGAGAGCACAGGCTCGAAGTGTTGGGGATGCAGCTTGCGACCATTCCTTTGGGAGCAAGGCACGCAAGTCCCCAGAGGTTTGTAATGCAGCAGTCTGAACTTGATTTGAAAAATCTATGTGATCCTTACTGTACACGTCATTCGAATCATCAACTTCAGGAAGATATTGCTCAAAGCATAGGCTAATGAATTCGACCAACTGCGATCGTTGATTTAAGATATCGGTGTCTTCTATATCGAGGTTATCATCACTTTCTTCGCCGCGATTTTTGATGGGAGAAGAGGCAAGTGCATCTCCAGCACACAAGTTTTTGAGTGACCAAGCAAAGTCAGATAACAATATTTGTAACGCTTCACCTGTGGCATCTGCTAATGCATGATTGGCTTGTTCATTAGAGTCTTCCCATATTTTTGGAATCACAATCGCAGTATCGTCACCATCATCTTCAATTATAACCTGTCTTTCTCTCAAAAAAACCGACAACCCAGACACAACGACATTCAATAGTTCAGTCACCTTGAAACCTTTGTTATCATTGATCATACGAGAAATGTCCATCCTTTTGAAAAGTATTCTTAATCGCCGCAGTGCTTGGGCAATGGAAACTTCTTTATCTTGTATCTCCGACGAATTTTCGCTGCCCGATTTCAGTATTGTAGTTCCCCGATTCCGACTATTCTTTTGCATAGATGCGTTCTTCTTTGAATTGTGATCGATTTCACTAAACAAAACTTGCAATCTATCACTCAGCGATCTCAAAAGGAAATGAATTTGAACTAAAACATCTTGAGCATTGGCGTGTGCCAAATCGGAAAAGAACGCCAATCCATCACAAATTGAGATTAGAATCGATTCATTGTTACTTTGTAGGAAAATATCACAAAGCTGCTTTATAAGTAAAATAAAATCTTGCTTATGCTTCGGTAAACTCGAGACAGATGGTTGAAGCAATCTCGGAAGACTGCACAGGCTCATCAAAATATCGGATTCGGTTTTATACTTCATTAAAAAGTCTGGCAATTCTTTCAGGATCACACAAGATAATTCAAGGTGGGAAGAGTTGTTAACTTTATTTTTCAATCTTGGGAGAGATTGCTTATTCCACTCTGGAGCTTCAGCGCTCGCACCGATCTCGAGGAATCCCGGAGAGACTGCGCAGACTTCAGCATGTGCGGCTCGAGAAAAGAGCTTGAAAACTACCTTTTCTTTTGCGAGCTCAGCCCTTTCTTCTGCCTTGTCACGTTTTGGACTCGGAGAGTACTCACATTCCTTCGCTGCAAGTACCATGGCTGTCCAATTGGTAACTAGAGAATGATGCTCAGACATAGACCTAAGTGAGTCCACAATGTAGTCCGTTAATTCCAGGCGTATAAACTCCAAGGGGATAGGCCCGTCTGTTAAAGCGTGACCAACCCTAGTTAAAAGAACGAGATGTAAGTATACATAGACGCGAAGTAAACGAAATGCATTGCTGCTTACCATCCAGCAAGTGTAGACAATTGCTTAGCGGCGTTCTTATTTGTAGATTGAACCAGAGAAGCTTTTTTTGACTTCGTCCAGTTTTTATCGCTTCCGTGACCTATCTCGTCATAATCGAAAGCTTCCAGTTGATTGAGAATGAATTGCAAAGCATCTCTACGAACTTGAGGGGAAGTATCGCTCGCCAGCGCGCGATTGTTAATTTGAGCCCAAAGAGAATCATCTTCGAAATCCTCGAGAAAGTTTGCACGATCAAGTTGAAGAAACAAAGACATGGCTAATTCCTGAATATTGATATCCACATCAATAGTACAATCAGCAAGACGAGGTAGGAATCTTCGGATCACATTTGACATTGCACTAAGATCAATAGCTTTGCTTCCGAAAGGAGCTGAAAGCGCCAACAAGGATGCCTTTCTCACACACGACTCCTTGTCACTGAGCGTCCAACCGATGTATTTAAGATACTTGTCAGATAAATAGATATCAGGTCTCATTATGATCATTTTTGACAATGCCATTATATTCTCTGCCCGAATGAATGGATTAGAATCGCGATAGCGGCTCATGAAAACAGTGCTGAAGGTGGAATTGACAATTTCTTCTAGATCCTGTCGATTTCTTCGTAAACCATCAACTGAAAATTGTAACTGCTCTTTCTTTTTACCGCTACTACATTTACACTGACGCTCTTGTGTAGCTTCTCTAGACCTTATCGACATTGTGCGATCCAGTACTCCCAAACTAATCTGAAGGGATGCCAGTACCGAAGCGGCGCGAATATCAGGTTGCGCAACAAGAGTCAGTTCATGAGTTCGATTCAACCAATTTCTCACCATTTCTATTTCGAATCTACCGGTACAATCTTCCAAGGCGTGTTGTGAAAGAGTAAACCAAAACTTTGTGTACAATTCACGGAACTGACGTAAAGCAGTACTTAAAGAGGCAGATTTTGCAGGTGAAGCACCATCAGGGTCGGCGCAGAGCAAGACA
>CAAAJI010000100.1:125131-171600 GCA_900642245.1 Fragilaria radians | reverse complement strand
AGTCACGAGTGCTATCCAATATGTCGATACAGCCGAATCTCGACCCAGGACTGTTTTTCCTCCGATACTCAGCAATCGTCATCGATTGCAAGAAATCAAGGATTATATCCATATACTTCGAACCGAACGAATCATACCACGACCATAGTATATATCATTCTAGAAAGAGTTATAAAATATTTTCATCCTAGGGATAGATGGGTGCATATAATTTTACCATTCAATCAAATAGTATCATCCTATGTAGATTGCTAAGAAGGCGATACTTCAATTTCAATATACTTGTTTGGGAAGCTGTACATGATGGAACTGCCTCATTCTGTTACCTTGATGGTTCAATGTCAAATTTAACATCCTTGAGGTACCCGCATGCTCCAACACGACTTCCCAAATCACATATCCATATCAGTGCAATTCACAAGACACTTTGGTCTTGTTGCTGTTGCTGGCGCTCAAGTAAATAAAATGGATCTTATTGATACTGTTTAATACATCTATATCTGAAACTCTGCTTACTGATTTAAAGGAATGAGATCTCCTTCTGTCTTCAACTTAGAAGGTTAAAGTTTAAGGCGAACATTTGACTAGTTCGGTAGTATCAAGGGTTCACGCTGTGTTAGGTTCTGGTCCTATTTAAGATGATTCTCTTGCAAACGATGCTATATATTTAACTTTCAGTTCTTGTCGACATTTTCTCTCTTCATAAAATGGTGTACAAAGCCTCATCTTTTCAGTCATGTCACCTTTTTCTTTATTTGTGGAGGCTATTCTGCCTCCCTTGTGTCTCAACAATTTGTTGTCTCGCAATGCTGGAAAAATGGTGTTTCCAGAAACAAAAGCATACTACTTATTTGAATAAAGTTTACTATGCCTGCCCTAAAGTTTTACCCTTGGAAATGCGTCAACGTATCAAAAACTATTTCAATTGAAGTTAACAGGACATTGTTATTTAACAATATGTTTTCTAATTTTTAAATAGATATATCTCATGTTTAAGTGAGATAAGTCTTCAACCTTTAAAATTATTGATTCTATTGATGCAATTTTTTTGGAACTCTCAAGATTTCTAAAAAGAATTGATGCATAAACAAAGTCTCAATTCATGTCTCAAACATTTCAATTTTTCTTTTACCTATTTATAATGATGAATGTTAATATTCCAAAATGCATCATAATACTAAATGAAAATATGATTCATTAAGTTTCTTGATGATCTATTCTTAGACTAAAGTAATTAATTTTGATAGGAAACTCCTTCTTTAATGCCTATCAGTAATTTTATCTCAATCTTAATTATCCTTGAGATTGTGTGTGATACATTAATATTCCAAAATTTATCATAATACTAAATGAAAATATGATTCATTAAGTTTCTTGATGATCTATTCTTAGACTAAAATAATTAATTTTGATAGGAAACTCCTTCTTTAATGCCTATCAGTAATTTTATCTCAACCTTAATTATCCTTGAGATTGTGTGCAATACATCAACAGAACCTATATGATAAAAAACAAGATTATCTATTATCTTGAAGAATTTGAAATCCAATTTCCCAATAAAGTCAATTACAAAAAGCAATCTTGTTCACTGTAACTAAATTGCTGACTTCTGATTTTGAGAATTTATTGTCTGTTAAATCAAGACATCCCAAATGAGTTAGCTTCCCAATCTCAGATGGAATATATCCTCTTAAAGAGGTACCTGAGATTGTCAATGATTGCAGCTTTGTCAGCAATCCAATCTCAGTGGGCAAGGTTCCTGTTAATCTCAATTCAATGATTGTAAGGCTTGTGAGATGAACAAACAAAGATAAGTCAGTTGGTATTTGTCCTGTAAAGCTACTTCCCCTCAAATGTAGTAGTTCCAGATTTGAAGGAAGGATGAAAGAAAAGAGGAAAACATAATGTCACCCTCAAAGCCACTTAATATTCTGAGGGAAGAAAGACTGGAAAAATGACCTAATTGATACATAAGAGTGACCCTAAGATTCATCATGTTAATAAGATCAAACTCTCTGAGATTGAAGAGCAATCCTACTTCTGTTGGTAGCATTCCTCCCACATTGCTTGGTAACCCAAGTGAGGCTTGATGTCTGGAATAAGAAAAAAGTTGTTGGATAAAGATCAAAGCAAGATGCTGACTTACTTAGATTTGACAAGCTTCCAATCTCAGTAGGAACCATCCCTGATAATTCTAAATAAGATAAATCCAATGATTCAAGATTTTTACATAATCCAATCTCAGTGGGAAGCGTACCAACAAGGCTTGTGCTTCTCAAGTTGAGTTTGGCAAGTAACCGTAACCTTCCTATTTCAGAGGCTATTGTGCCAGAGATATCTGCCATAAAAAGGTTCAAGACTTGCATGGAAGTGAGCTTGGTGATCTCCAATGGGAGTGATCCAACCACATTATTTGAAAGAAGTTCTATTTTCTCAATGTGATTTTGCTTAGAACAGGCAATACCATACCACTCTGTATGACAAGGAGATTTTCCAGTCAACCAATTTTGATCAATTCGCCAATCTGGACCACCCAGGGAAAAGTAAATGATTGCCATTATCCAATACTGTAAAATATCATCAATGGGATCTTTTTCGTTGACTTGAGCAACAGCAATAGCAACAAGGCCAAAGTGTCTAGAATCGCACGGATAGGGATGTGAGTGATTTCCATTTAAAAGATCCATTGCCAATTTCTGAAAGGTCGTGTTGGCACATGAGGGTACCTGCAGGAAGTCATATTGGCATTGAACCATTTCCTTTTTATCGAGATAACAGACACTGAAAGTTTCTGCGTAGTGATGAGTGTTCATTTGAGTAACAATAATCGTTGATACAATCGCAATAACGCTTAGTATCATGAAAATACTTAATGAAGTATAAACAGTCTTCTTGTTAGTTCTTAATCCATGCC
This sequence comes from Fragilaria radians, assembly GCA_900642245.1. Taxonomy (NCBI): domain Eukaryota; phylum Bacillariophyta; class Fragilariophyceae; order Fragilariales; family Fragilariaceae; genus Fragilaria; species Fragilaria radians. The sequence goes on along the minus strand of CAAAJI010000100.1, from coordinate 168,686 downwards.
TTTCACTTTGCTGTACAATTACATAATCCTGATTGAGATCTAACCAATTCGGAATGTCATCGTCATTTTGTTGCATGTTGTCATTATTTGTGGAAGTTTCATTGTGCAATAGTTGATCAATCGTCGACGTATTGATGTCATTGGAGTCCCACAATGGTATTTGATGCTCGTTATTTGAGATGGCATAAGCACCAGGTAGAGAATCGTCGACATCATCGATATCATTAGAATCATTGTGCTCATTATTGTTTGGTTCGGTAGTTGTCGGTTCACCAATGCCTGGTGGCCTTAATTGAGCTTTTCTCAGTCTTTGAATGTGCCATCGATTCGCTGGTCGACTCATTTGTTGATACAAGAGGCCTTCACTAAATAATAGGAATGCCAGAGTAAACGGCTAAAATTCCGTCCGTGCAACTTGGTACACACCATAGTTAGAGTTCCGTTAGGAAGACTTATGGTTTATTCGTGCGTCATTGAATGGTATGTAAAATTCGACAGGGACATACACTTTATGCTTACGATGAGTGACCCAATAGGGAATCCCTGAACGAACGTTGGACCATGGTGGATAACATGTAACCCAAGCCATGTATACCCTCTGTGGACAAGCGATCCAATCAACCACATAGCGATAGCTTCTCAACCAACCCTTTTACTTCAGTATGATCCATTGATTCTTATTAAAAGCATCCATTCTAATGGGGACTTTCTTTTCCTTTGACGATAAATTATTTGTCGACATAAAAGTTGCCATTGGTGCTCATCCTGCAAGTTAGAAGTCTCACCTTCAATTCCAATGTCATGGAATGCAGCATGAAGTCAACCATAATTGACTTGATTTTTTTGCACTTGAAGACAGCTCTATTCAAATTTTAAACCAAGATTTCGTCATTCCCAAACATTTTCTCCAGCATCATCAAGTCTCAACACCTTATCAGAGCTCAGCTGATCCTTCAAGTATTCAATCAACATATGTCCCGCAACTTCTGGGAGTAATCATCAACAAAAACTTAATCCCAATATTTTATTCCACTGCATCTTGAACTTTTGATTAAATGTACATCAACATGAAGGCTCGTGAGAATCTAGGAAAATCAACCGTAAAAAAGCACAGCACTGAAGACAACATGAATTTAAAATTGTGCAAATCAGACAATAAATGACTCCAAGGATCAAGATTCAACATGGAGGGCAACTAACACAAATAGTAACTTGAATGTTGGAATGAATCTTAGACAATCTATGGCGCATAAGGCACTGAAATATTGTGTCAACACAACCAAATCATAAAAACTATTTAGACTCACTTGATCGATGATGTAAAGAAGCAAAATTTCTGATTGCTCGGTAATACTAAACAAGTTATCATGCGTTCAAGTAAAGTATGAGTGTATGAATAGATAGTTCTTCTATTTTTGTGATTAAGATATTAATTTTCTGTTCAGGGCAGAACCAACTCTCTTTAGATTGCCTGTTGTCTTTTGTGGTTCCTGTATCTCAAGCCTAGAATATTCGATTTTTCGGCCTTTTTCCTAATTACATTCGAGGAAGAATCTATACTCATCTTGTACATAGAGAGACAAAAAGGGATGACTAGCCATATACAATTGGATTGATGATTTTTCAAGGCATGGGATGCAGAAAATGAAGATGACTAATTCAAAAGAAAGTAAATTAATGGATTGAGGTCAAAACAATTACAGAATCCAGCTAATCTCGATTCAATGAGACTTGTGAAAACATAATGATATATTTTATATTTGATACTTTTCCTATCATCTTGTTCCCTCTTCATCATGGGTGTGGAAGAGATATGAGATAGGAAGAAAAAAATAATCTCATGATAAAAGCTACCTATATTCCTATCTCAGAGAAAATAGAGGGTGGTGAGAAAATTGAGACTCAAAAAGATTTCTTAGATGCAAGTTTTAAATTGATGAAGGATCATGCAAAATGCTGTTGGGTACATACCTTCCACTATGGGAATTATCTTTGCTTTGTTAGGACTAAGGTTAACTTAGTATACTACAGCATGAGAACACCATGGCTAAGGGCGGTTGAGATCAGTAACTAGCATTTTCTTGCAAATAGGTGTATATGAATTATAGACACTATCATCACAAGGTGCAATTATATAAAGCAAGTACTCAATTGGTTTGATGAAGTAGGTTGGTTCTGACAACTTCGGTAGTTTGTTTTCCTTATTGTACCAGGCAACCAATGGATTTTGAATTGCGCTTGTCAAATCTGAGTGAATGGCCTTAACTGCATTCCTTATTACCTGAAACCTTCAGTCCACCAATTTAGTTATCCAATATTTGGCCTCTGTTCAAGGTAAGTGTTAGGTTCAACAAATATGTTGTTGACATTGTTATTTTCTCAAGCTATCTATTTGACTGCTATTGATTTTGGCCTCCTTACTACACCAAACCTTAGAGAACAATCTCAATTGTTATTATCAGGAAGTTGTGGTCCATCACCATAATAATGGACTTGTGGAATATTGATTTAGTTCAAGGATCATGAAACTGTCATTAGGTGGTGTTGGATGAGAGCCAATGTATTTCTCGGTAGTAGTAGTCTAGGAAAATTACTGTAGGTTTGTTGTACAGTGCGACGGTCTGGATGTGCTCGGTTCTGTTTGTAGGAATGGATGAATGGATGGATGGATGGATGGATATGGTTGATGGATACTGGTGTGGATTGACATTTTCTTTTGGGCCCCCACATTTGCAATACTAAAATTGGACTCATGCATCTTTGGATTATAATTGGCTCCATACGACAAAGAGTTGTATTCATGTTCGTTACAATATCTATTATAATTCGAATGAGATCATTCCATGCAAATGGATTTATCCAAAGACAACAACTATTGCAAAGGCATGTCAATGGATTCTCTTGTCGTGGGACAACACATGTATCGACACGGAATCTTAGACCAACATTCTTCCTTTCCTCAAGAAGTATTCACAACAAACCATATACAACTTCCTTACCTGCTTCTGAAGCATCCTTTTCTACGAATAATGTTCCTCGAAAATTTAAACCATTTCCATTTGATTATCATCAAGAATTAACAGTACGAGTTGATAATCTAAATAATATGGGTGTGGGTGTATGTCGTGTACCAATTACAACCAAAGCAACAACAACAACAACGATACCAGAAGAATCTAAATCCTCCTCCTCCTCCTCGTTATGGGTTGTTTTAGTTCCCAATGTGATTCCAGGAGAACTTATTCGGATTCGGATTTATCGTAATTTTCCATCTCATTCCGATGCTGATTTGATGGAAATATTGGAACCACAAACACAATATCGAGTACTATCTCCCAAATGTTCCTTGGCTGGTATTTGTGGTGGATGTCAATATCAACACATGACTATAGAGTCACAACGATATTGGAAAACAAAGCATGTCCAAGAAGCTCTAGAACGAATTACGAAACTTACTATCCTTCCAAACGTACAACCAACGTTGGGGAATGATCATATATGGAATTATCGTAGTAAGCTGACTCCTCATTACGATGCACCCAAAAAACAGCAGCAACAACAAGATTCATCAACATCAACATCATCTGCTTCGTCTACAGTTTATGAAATTGGTCCCATGGGATTTCAACAACAATCGTCACGTCAATTAATTGATGTTCCATATTGTCCCATTGCTACCGAGGCAATTAATCATCATTGGAATCAAATGAGAGATATTCTTCATCATAAGGCACAAACAGGTACATTAGCATCCGTGAAAAAGGGTGCTACACTTTTATTATTGGATACCGAGGATGGTGTCGTTACGGATCATAATCAATATGTCTCATCCTATTTGGATATCCTCATGGATAATGATAATGATAATGATGATGATGATGATGATGAAATATCCAAGACACAAATGACTGACTTATCCACACAGTCCAATCATCCTCGTCGTCGTTTGGTATTTCGTTTCAAGGCTGGTAATTTCTTTCAAGTAAATCCTACCATGGTACCAGTCATGGTAGATTGTATGGTCCGGCATGCTCTCCAAAAGGGAACCTTGACACATAGGATGACCCATGTCCTAGATTGTTATTGTGGTTCTGGACTATTTGCAATTGCCATGGCTTCACATGTGCAGCAATGTGTCGGTATTGAAGTCAATGAAAAGGCTGTGGAGGAAGCAACCATGAATGCAAGGCTTAACAATGTCACCAATTGTATCTTTATTGCAGCTAGTGCCGAAGCAATCTTTTCGACAAATACCAAAAAAAAACAAGGACTAGTCAATAACTCGACTGTATCTACACATACAACAACAACTATACCTTCTGTGGATACATTTCCTCGTGAGACGACTGTGGTTGTATTAGATCCACCTCGGAAGGGTTGTTCGGATGAATTCATGAAACAATTGTTGGAATATGGACCTCAACGGATTGCCTATATGAGTTGCAATGTCGTCACGCAAGCCAGGGATATCCAACCCATGATGAATGCTGGGTACGAATTAACATTTGTTCAACCATTGGACTTATTCCCACAAACACGTCATATTGAATGTTTAATGATTTTGGAAAAAAAAGAAGGAAAGAATGCAACAACAACAACAAAAACAATAGATAATCCGAGTAGGTAGCAACAATAAAGTGGTATATGACAAATAACATCTATCTGATTGATTGTATTTAGGGTTGGCAAGATTAGGTATGCAAGGTATAGCCTACTGTCTAGTGAACCAGTCATATTAGTATACATCGTAAAAACTTACCAATGGTCATACTCCTTCTACTATTGTCGTTCCATCCGTTTGATCATCTTTCCGAGGGTTTTCACTCCCTTTTCCTCCACACATGATGAAATCCCAGTGTTTTATATCTGTAACATCCTTTTCCAACCTACTTATAACAGGTGGTATGCACTATTGCTGAGATTGGGAGGGAGTAACCGTGGTAGAACAAATACCCAGTGTACCACCTTCTTTTGATTGTCTCACAAGTCTTTGTGTCATCCAATCAAGATTTGACTCAAATCTACCCTATAAATTAGCAATGTTGACAAAGTTTCAAGTAGTGACAATCCAAGCAATAATATTGAGAGGAAATATTCGATCAGAGATTGGAGGAAAAATCACTTGAAAGAGTTATCACTGCATGTAAGTCAAAACTATCTTTCTAGCTTCTCCGGAAATCACTTGACCGAGAGAAATTGTTGATGGCTTCCAATCACATAGGAATATCACAACAATGCAATGGCAAGTTTGTAATTACTCAACCAGAGGAGCATTTGAATCTGCAATTATAATTGTACTTTGAGACAGTATTACTTATGTCCACATACTAAAACTAAAAAGTGTTTCAATTGATTGGAATGAATCAGTGAATGCATGCTGGAATTGTAAGACTTGTGGTTGATGTCTGGAGGTTTGGTACTTAGACTGTATCCAATAGGCAGCATATTAAAATTGACTCCTGCAATTCTTGTTGCTCTTGCTTGTATGCCTGAATAACGGCAAAACTGTTGAGACCTTTGTGGAGCATGCCTGCAAGTAATACAGGGCCTTCTTAATTGCTTCAGCTTGAGAGATTTGATGTGAAATGTTACCTTACCCTTCAATTTATGCATGTAAATTGAAAGGTCTAAACGGTCATGTTGTTCTTTCTTATTGTCATACTCACTCAATACTTTATCAATCAATAGCTGGTGGGCATGGCAACAATCTGACACATATGTATTACCCTCCAGGTGTCCTATACCCACTAGGGCAGTCAATTAATTGTCTTAATCAGTCAAATCTACAGGTTAGTCCAATTCATATACCACATACGTGAGAGGAATACCTATACTTCCAGGGATAGTACTCAGGTAATCGATAAAACCACGATTCCAATTGTAACAAGACTGTCTTGTTTGATATCTCCATATTGACAAACAAGCTCTTACAAATGTCAGTGATACCAATTGCCAGCTGAATATCATCTGAGGTGAGAATGTTCAACTATCTTCGCGTCCTGCATTCAATACATTAATTGATGCGGTACAGTCAGTCCAAGATGATATATCTCTGTGGGACTGTACGCTTTACATAATCCCTTACAAATTTTGACATATCTTTCCCTCTTTCCTGCAAATATCAAAGTAAAAAACAATCCCCTTGATATATATTGCTGTCTCTGTGGTGTTGAACTGGAAATCCAATCGAACGGTGTCAATCATTGTCTTAAAACTTACGCAAAGCAAAATTGGCTACTCAGGAAAACAATATCCTTGTCATATCTAACCTACGATTTCAAAATCACATTAGAGAAATTCATTCTAACACAAAATCTAAAAATGATTGAAGCACTCTTAGATCCCAACTCCTTTACAATCAGTATAGAGCGTCAGATGAACAGTAAATACGTCGCTGAGTCCAGGTTATGAGCCATTTTATCTTAGTTGAGCGAGGATGCGCGATTATCGGCAAACTTTGGTTTTTGCCTCGACGTGAAAAATATTCACAAGCACCAGCAAGATGTCAAGCATTACAGCGTTACTGCGGCTCAATCAGTTCTCTGTTTTGCCGATAAATGCACGAGGACTCATCATTCTGGCCTTTTCTGCTTTATCACTGGTACGAATTGTTGAATTTCGGGCACTATCAACATTAATTGACATCAGAATCGACCAAGAAGTTCACTACAATCTCAACAATACATCAGAACCAAAGATCTTTACGAACGCCACTGGTTTTGAACTTGCATATGTAGAGAGTTTAGGATTCTTCACAGATATACCTAATAATCTTTGGTTGTCACGAAAGGCGATTAGTAAAGAAAGAATTCACAATAGTGTCGGCAAGAAGAATCCTTGGAATCCCATAGGAACGTATTTTCAAATGAATTGGGATCCTGATTTTGCCTGCTTCCTCGAAGACAGCATAGGAGGTAAAGTTGGTGATGGTCATAAGTGGATATGCGATCCACTTCGTCTTGCATCGCAACCTGATTGCTTGGTGTATAGCATTGGTTCCAATGCTCAATTTGATTTTGAACTTCATTTGAGTCAGATTGCACCCAACTGTGAAATTCATATATTTGATCCGGACGATTATTCCAAAAATCTTGCAAAGACATCCATAAAGAATGCTACGTATCATGCCTGGGGCCTTAAGGCCAGTAGTGACAAGACAAAGTCCGATCATCCTGTCAAGGCAAATTCTTTACACCTGAAACGAAGAAGCTTCCTTAACTCGGGAAAATATTTAACCCTTCCTGAAAGCATAGATATCCTTGGACATCAGGGCAGAAGAATTGATATAATCAAAATCGATTGTGAGGGTTGCGAATGGGAATTACATAACGACCTTCTACAGCAAGATCTTCGACAGATTGTGATTGAAGTCCACTGGTTAAATAAAAATACGCATCAATTCTTTACAGCCTTAACTAACCAAGGATATGTTATTTTTCATAAAGAATCCAATATTCAATGGGCTTTTGGAAAATGCATTGAGTTCTCCTTTTTGAAGTTATCGAAACAATTCTTTCAGTGAAAATCTCTGGTGTATCTATCATTGATTTCCTTTGAATTATATACCGTCACTGCCATCAAGTCAATCACTTATCCCACACAAATAAGTTACCCTCTCCATGCTATTTCTAATCACCACATGGATTGCCAAACAATAAGAATAATCAAATCCCCATGAAATTACTATATCCAAATATCTCTTACCATTTATATTTTTGGACACCCTTCATTAGATTGTTTTAATTGTTTGTTTGTGCTCTCATATGACATAAAGATTCGTAATTCCTAATTTTCATCGTTGTTTTTTTATTGTCATCTTCAAATCCAATAAAATTCATAAACATGTTGCTATCGTGATTTTCATCAAAACCATTTGTAGTATAACAAAAGAATGAATTGCATATAATTAAGCATGATGAGATGACTATCCTGGCGCATGCATAATAAAGCAGATGGCTCTCGGGTAATGATCACAAGTTTAATATTGTGCTTTTTTGGAGTTAAAACGTTACAACATCCTGTGGGATTCTATGTGACATAACGGTAAGACGACCGTTACAGTGTTATCATCTATATGGTTGGATCAAGTAATTTATGTACTACATTGCACGATAACAAAATTGAGACTTTTTTTCATAGGGGCTATATATATAATGCAGCAATCATTCGTCCTTTCTTGCGATGCTAATTTTGTTGAAAGTGTTCACCAAACTTTAGGGAACATGTTGTTTTCTTAAAAATTATTTGACCATGATTTTGATTATCAAGATCCGTGATCACAAATTTTAGCTAATTGCGCCTAGGCTATTTTCTCCACCGTACACAGTGTACTAAATGCTATACCAGCATAAATTGTCTTTGGACGAGACATGCTGTTTCATTTATCTTTTACTACTGAGTATACAGAACTCAGAAAGCGAAAACAAGAGGCATCAGATGCCAACACGCACAAAGAGAACTCAAAAAGAGTTAAACCTGAGTATAAAGTGAAGGATCAAGTATTCCTTGACAGAGGTGTATTTCAGCAAGTTTAGTCCAAAACAAGACGGGCCGTACCAAATAGTACGTGTTTATTCAACGGCACCCTTAAGATACGGAAAGGTATCTATGTACAGCGTATATCTATCCGCAGATGCGTTCCATACGTAAGGGCACCGGTATTGGAAGCAAATGTCATGCGGTAGATCCTGCACAGGCATACGTACTCAAGTTTCTACCTTATATAGGCTTAAAGATAAACCATCAAAATAATATGTTTTGTAATTAAGAAACTAAGCCCTAAAAAGAGAGGCATCTATTATCAAGTTTCTCTTTATAAGGTAGACAACTGATACGAGTTTTCCTTTTTGAACAAAAGAAACAGTAATGAATTCTTGTTGGAAAAATCAGAAAATTCTTTCCAGTAAGAGTCTTCTTTATTCTAAGAATCTAGAATAATTACTATTTTCTCATTATTTCTTGTTAATCTTTATTTTTGCATTTTTACAACTTTTCTTTAATCAATTCATAAAATAAGGACTTTTGCTGCCAATTTTTTCACTGTTTTATTTCATTTTTTTTAGGGAACAGGAGAGAGTCATTCATATTCTTCAACAGTTAAGAAGAGGATAGGACTATTGATCATTGGTGTGAATCAGAGAATTCTTAGCATCAATCATAGAGGAAATTTAAAGGTTAGAGAAGTTTTGAGGATTGTCTGTGGAATAGAAAGACCGAATTTCTATTGAGAATTTAACACAAGATTCACTTGATTGAACCCTTTGGATATCGCAAAAGGAGGATTGACGTTTTCTAGGTAAGCTCAATCACAAACACAGAAAGGCAGATCTAAGGGACCCTGGATCAACAGAATCCTTGAAATCCCACAGGAATGTATTTTTAAATGCATTGGGATCTTGCAAAGACATCCATAAAGAATGCTACGTATCATGCCTGGGGCCTTAAGGCTAGTAGTGACAAGACAAAGTCCGATCATCCTTTCAAGGCAAATTCCTTACATCTGAAAAGAAGAAGCTTCCTTAACTCGGCAAAATATTTAACCCTTCCTGAAAGTATAGATATCCTTGGACATCATGGCAGAAGAATTGATATAATCAAAATTGATTGTGAGGGTTGCGAATGGGAATTACATAACCACCTTCTACAGCAAGATCTTCGACAGATTGTGATTGAAGTCCATTGGTTAAATAAAAATACGCATCAATTCTTTACAGCCTTAACGAACCAAGGATATGTTATCTTTCATAAAGAATCCAATATTCAATGGGCTTTTGGAAAATGCATTGAGTTCTCCTTTTTGAAGTTATCGAAACAATTCTTTCAGTGAAAATCTCTGGTGTATCTATCATTGATTTCCTTTGAATTATATACCGTCACTGCCATCAAGTCACTCACTTATCCCACACAAATAAGTTACCCTCTCCATGCTATTTCTAATCACCACATGGATTGCCAAACAATAAGAATAATCAAATCCCCATGAAATTACTATATCCAAATATCTCTTACCACTTATATTTTTGGACACCCTTCATTAGATTATTTTAATTGTTTGTTTGTGCTCTCATATGACATAAAGATTCGTAATTCCTAATTTTCATCGTTGTTTTTTATATTGTCATCTTCAAATCACATAAAATTCATAAACATGTTGCTATCGTGATTTTCATCAAAACCAGTTGTAGTATTACAAAAGAATGAATTGCATATAATTAAGCATGATGAGATTGGCTATCCTCAAATTCAACGCCTGTATAATAAAGCAGATTGCTCTCGAGTATGATCTCAAATTTATTGAATTGGGAAATATTGTGCAGTTTTTTTGGAGTTACAATGTTACAACATCCTGTGGAATTCTATGTGACATAACGGAAAGAGGACCGTTACAGTGTTAGTATCTATGGAATGGATGGTTGGATCAAGTAATTTATGTACTACACTGCGCGACAACAAATTAGAGACTTGCAATCATTCGTCCTTTCTTGCGATGTACCTGACTGAGTTCGTCGATAAGGCGAATAACTTGAAAAGTCCAAAAAATCATGAGTCGTCCAGGAAGTCGATGGCACACTCAAAGACTTCGAAAAGCTCAATTAATGCCACCAAGCAATGGTGAAGCGACAACAACAGAAAGAAGCAATGAACACAATGATTCTATTTATGCCTTTGATGTTGATGATGTGGATGATACTCTACCTGGTGCTTATGCCATATCAAAGGATCCGTTCAGCGAAAGTCAATTACCTTCTTTGGATTCGAATGATGTTAATACGACAACGATCGATCAATTATTGCACAATGAAACTTCCTCTAATAATGAAAATGTATTGCAAAATAACGATGACATTCCGAATTGGTCGGATCTCAATCAAGACTATAAAATAATACAGCCAAGTCACAATCATGGATCAAGAACTAACAAACAGATACTTTGTGCTTCGCTAAGTATTTTCGTGGTGTTAAGTATTATTGCGATTGTACCTACGATTGTTATCACACAAATGAGTACTCAAAAACATGACGACGCTGTCTCTTTCTGTAACCTCGATAAAATGGAGATGGTTCAATGTCAATATGACTTCCTGGAGGTACCCTCATGTGCCAACGCAACCTTCCAACAATTGGCAATGGATCCTTTAGATGGAAACCATTCTCATCCCTATCCGTGTGATTCTAGACACTTTGGGCTTGCTGCTGTTGCTGTTGCTCAAGTCAATGAAGAGGATCCCCTTGAAAATATTTTAGAATATTGGATAATGGCAATCATTTACTTTTCCTTGGGTGGTCCAGATTGGCGAATCGATCAAAATTGGCTAACTGGAAAATCTCCTTGTCATGCAGAATGGTATGGTATTTCCTGTTCTAAGAGCAATAAGATTCAAGAAATTATATTATTATCCAATAATGTGGTTGGATCATTACCAACAGAGATTACTTATCTCACTTCAATGCAAATCTTGAATCTGAAGTATGCCTCTCTTTCTGGGACACTGCCCACTGAGTTAGGGAGAATGCGCATTCTTTCAGAGCTCACCTTAGAAGGTTTGGGTCTTGTTGGTACACTGCCTACTGAGATTGGATTATGTGAGAACCTCCAATCCTTGAATTTAATTGAAGTGGAATTGTCAGGGATGATTCCAACTGAGATTGGAAGCCTTTCAAAACTAAGTAAGTCAGGATAGAACCTATATTCTTTTTCTCTTCACTATTTTTCTCAATCAACATTGAAAGCTTTACTTGGATTACCAAGTAAAGTGGAAGGGATGTTACCAACAGAATTAGGTTTGCTCTCAAATCTTCATGACCTATACCTCATCAACATGAAATATTTACGTGAAGGTCTTCCCTCGCAACTTGTTCATCTTTCCCAACTTTCTAATTTACATATATTAAGCAGCCTTCATGATGAGATTCTTTTTTCATCGCTTCTCTCCAGCCTTCCATCAACTTTGGAATCACTATTTTTGGACACGAGCAACACCATAGAACAAATACCAAATGAGTTATCTTTGTTTGATCACCTCACAAGTCTTGTTGTTGTGCAATCAAGATTGACTGGAACCTTACCCTCCAAGCTGGGCCTGATGACAAAGTTGCAATCATTGATCTTTACAGTGACACTTTTAAGCGGGCAAATTCCATCTGAGATTGGAAATCTAACTCATTTGACAGAGCTTAATTTGAGTTGTAACAAATTTTCAAATGTGATACCTACTGAGCTAAACAAATTTTCAAACCTGAAATCAGTCAATTTCAATCAAGTATGTGGCAACTAAATGGTGTCATCAAGCGTATCAAATTAACAGATTTTTTTCTTCACATGGTCTACTGAATTAATTGGATCAAAGGTGATGGCTTCTGTTTCCCTTTCAAAGCACAATGGCTTTTTGAAATATATGCCAACATCTGGGATCTCAGAATTTGAAGAGCTTGGAGAGAAGTCACTTATGTAAGGACAATACATCTATCATCAATCTCCAAATGAATTCACAATTTCCTACGGCTTATATTTCTTTTAACACCTCAATTACTTTCAAAGCCATAACAACCGTATGTAACACAAGTTCTCATCCTAGGTAATCTTCTAGATGCTGAAGGAATTAATATTTTAAAACAATTCAGGAGAAAAGAATAAAAGGCTTTACGTTGACATAAGTATATACATACATCCCAATGCCAGGATATTGATGATTTGGTGCCCCATATCTTTCATCAATATCAGGATGATTTTACAATTTCATACCGTTTCTAGCTAATTTAACACCTCAATCATATTCAAAACCAAAACAATACTATACAACACAATTTCCCTTTCAAAAAAATCTTCACAGAACTGAATCAATTCATATTTTAAAACAATACAGAAGAATAAAATACAAGTATTTATATTGACATAAGAATATATATGTATTTCCCAAACACCAGGATATTGATGAATTGGTGCCTTGTGGTCAATTTCTGTGGACTTGTACCCCCGTCCACACATACACACGCACTGGCAATATCAACACATGCATGACAAATGTCAACTTCCTTCCCAAATTGGCTAATCGTAGTTGACATCAAAGTCCCAAGTTTCCAATTCATCAAATAATCCTTGTCGATGAGCCTCTAGGGAAGATGTTTGAGATATACTTTTCGAATATAAGGAAGCGATTTTTTCAGGTTGAATACATCCAAGTTGACGTTGTCGTAATTGTTCATCTAGGACGACTCTCCAACCACATAGTTTAGCATTACGACGTTTCTGAGATACATGTCGATCAATTCTAGATTCTAATCCACGACGACAATCGTTAGTATTTTGAGGACTTAGAAGTTGTCTCTTCCTTTGAGAATTCTCATATTTGGTATACCATGTAGACTCCCATTCCTCTTGCGTATAATCTTTCCAAGATTCTGTGAATTGTACATCTTCAAGAACAACTTTCGTAGACTCGAAGAATTGTACACGTCGTCGTTGACGTCGTTGTGGTTCTTGTTTGTTTAGTATAGTCATCGTTGGTGGTAACATTGATAGTTGCATCGTTAGAGCAGAAGAGTAAGTGATGGGGGTGTCGATGGTCGAACGACATGGACGATTTTGGTGTAATGTCCTTGTATCATCGTTACTTATATTAACTCCATCATCGTCATCATAATCATAATCATCCATGACATAGTGAAGAGAAAGTGATAATGAGGGATGAAGTACCATTCTTGAAAGTCTTTTTTTTGTTTCTATGAATTTTTTCTCTGAAAATCAAAATCTGAAATAATAGTAGTAAGGATCGAAATTTGGGTGTCATCAATTATATTAATTGACAGTCACGGATGGAAAACTATGTAATTTTTTTTCATCCAAGTCCCGAATGTTGGGGACGATCGAGATTCCGCATTGGGAGGGAAATTGTTTTTCACATCCATAGACAGACAGCGAGAGTTGGAAAACTCGATTTCCTAACCAAGGATATGGTAGGGTAAGAGAGAGCGTAGGAAATTCAAGGATAGAAACGAGAACATTCTGGTGAAGTAACAAATAAATCATCATCATCATCATCATCAAAACCACAATTTCGGTGAAAATTCGACGGCAATGAATCATGTAATGAAGTTTATTTACGTATGCTGCAATTAAGCATCGTTCATATTGGATATTGAATGTAAGACATACCCAATTCCTACGCTTCCATCATTATCTCCATCTCTCTCTCTGGTTGATTGCGTTTCGTACACAACACACTCTTTGATGATCACCAAATGTCACACTTATTCTTTTTTACCAAATATGCCATCCCGTATTTTTATGTAGGTTTTTTATGTACAAAGCAATACCGGGTAGTATTTTGTGCCAAACGAAAGATTACTTCAAGAACGTCAAAGAATGGCAGAATGTTGTTTGAAATTTTAAAACAAGTCACTTGGACCTTCCTAGGATTTCATGTGAAACGTTTACTGCAAATTCGGGACCCTCCACTGTTCCAATGCATGTAAAAATGTAAGTTTCTCTGAGAGATACAGATTTCAACAATAGCTCTGCATTTCTTTTTCATTTTAGATCCCTAGCAACAGTAATCTTCGTCATCTTTAGTAAATCCCCTGTATAATTTACAAATCCATGGTTGATACAGAGGCAACGTAAATGACCTCATTCAAGAAAACATTGGTGAGAAACAAAAAGTAAAGAGGACAGGGTAGCTATAGAAACGTTTCCCCATGTTTACTATTATTGGAAGTTAAATCCTTCTCACAACGAATGCAATATAAAGCACTTATTTCTCATTAATAAAATAGCTATTAAATGAATTCCTTAACGTACGACACTATCTGATTTCTCACTCGCTTTCACTTGTCACTCAAAAGTGAAAGAAAGGAAATAGGGGGGCCATGAGTCCGTTATCCAGGTCTTTTGTACTCGACTGCAAATAGGCACGTCACGTCTAGCATCAATAAAAACAGTGACTAAAATCGATGAAAATTATATATAATCGCTTTTCGACTAATTAATTATCTCTGTAACTACTGTTTTGCTTCATCGATTCATGAGATCTATCCTAAGTGAGGGTTATATCTATAAGGTACGAAATGATATTATTTCTAATTTCTTTTAGATTAACGATCTCTTCTTTAGTATTTTGTGTCTCTTACTCCTCTTCTGATCCATTCATTCTTCAAGAGTGCACAACAAATCTGTTGCAATCTCATCTTATGCTTCGAACAGTGAAACTAATTTATGTTTCAATCGATTAATATTAATCATTCTTTGCTTCCAGTTGAATGTTTTATCTTGTTCTAGTTCCTTGATTTAAATCATTCATTTTTCAGTGACGACATTGATTGGAGTGAATCTCGTAAAGCTAGTCAGTTTCGGGCTGCCTTCAGGAAGCGAAGCTTCTTGTCTCCGAGAGATATTGTTGTTCAGCAAGGTCTCAAGGATACGCTACCTTGACTAAAGTTCGAAATTCCAAGTCTCAAGCTCGTCTAACAATGCAATATTGTATGCCTCCATACAACATTTTTGAACAGAACAAGAATATGCCGTGGCGATCGCCTTGGGACTTTGGATCCCCAATTTTTGCTGTCGTTTTTGTTCTTCGAAAACTGACATCCAACCGCATAACTTGTTCATCCGCCGTTTCTGTAAGCCTTCGCGTGACCTTCCTTCTAGACCACGGAAACAATTCTTGCTATCTGTATTGGCTAGCTCAATTGCCAGCTGAGCCTTCCTTTGTAAATTCTCCTCCTTCGAGTACCAAGTATTTCGTATTTCGTCTTCAGAATAGTTTTTCACAGAGAGTGTCTCGCGAACATAAACAACCGAAAGGAATCGTACTTGTCGTTTCAACGTTTTGGATTGGATGCAACTTCGTCGCCTTCTTTCAGATATCTTGTCTTCTTTATCCATAGAGTAATGAGAGACAAAAGACGATGATGGATGAACGACCATTTCTGACAACTCGAGTTATTTTGGAGTCAAAGATTGGTATGGTGTTTCACTTGAATCTCTCAGATTTGTGAGATGAGTTGAAAAATGGTTGAATGACTTGTTCCCGATTTGAAAATTTGAAGCTTGAAGTCAGAGAGGATCGTCGTGATTCAACATGGTTTATGCCTCATTCCCTTTTCATCCATGATTTTAAATAAAATTGATTTTTTCAAACTGTCTAATGCCTTACGTAAACCTGTTTCAGACCTGGTCATTTCAAATACGTTAAAAAGGTTTGAAGCGACATCTTCCACAAGGCAAGTTGAACTTGTCGAACCCGTTTCTCAACTTTGTTCAATGACCTTCAAAATAATTGAAAGCACTTTGCCGTACGCATTTCTGGTGCCGACACGATTTCAGACGCTACAGAGTGAAAACGGTATGGCACATTTTTGATTCAATGTCTTTCTTCACATTTTTGATTCAAGGTCTTTCTTCACATTTTTGATTCAAGGTCTTTCTTCACATTTTTATTCACTCGACCATTTAATTGCACACACACAAATCAAAGGACGATGCACATATTTGCTTCTTCTGAAGAATTGAACTCTCCATTGATGAAGGGTAACGCTTACAGCAAAATAGAGATCTACAGCAATCCCAGTTGTCACAATAAAGATTCAAACAATTTTGAATTTTTTTAGGCAATTAGGAAGAAAATGAATTAATTTTATTTATTTTAAAAAGATCATTTGCTTTCAGCATGTAACAGCTAAACACAATGATTTGGTTGAATGATTATTTAAATTTCTTTCCAAACGTAAGATGCTTTGTACAACAGGTTCAAAACTGTTTCATCAATCAAGTAAGATCGAAAGCTAACCAGCATTTTGTAACATTTAAGAATGATATGAAATACCTTAATTTCTTTAAGCTAGTAGTTTCGTCAATTATAAAAACGGATTACGTCGTACCTTTAATCTTGGACAATAACAGTGTTGTGATATGAGTGGGATGAAACTTTACCGGATGTGCTCTGCAAAATAGAATCCCAAACGAAGAGACCCTTTGTAAACACAGGAAAATTATTTCATGTCGATTTCCAACATTGCTCAACCATGTTTGTTTTGTTGTCGTTCCTTTACGTCTACAATTCTGGCTATTTCCCTAATTCTTTGTTACCGTAACTTGCTCGCAATGGATATGATCACGTTTATATCAAAGTTAAACGATTGGGCAACAAGAACCATGAGTTCACCGACCAATGACAATGCTGATTCTCCCACATCCTGGGATTCTCCACCGTCTCAATCGTATCCAACGCGCATCGCTTATGCAGTCAGTGTAACATCCTGTAACAAACCTCAACTCGTCATGGATGGGGCTGCAGTCCTTCAGCATTCATTCGTAATCCAGAAAGTGGTTCTCGGTATGATTATGATATGATTGCGTTTGTTCATACAGAAGCCATAAGTTGCATTCAGATATTGAAGAATCTTCGATATAAAATTTTTATTAAAGAGGTTCCTATCCAAATTGATCAAATACGAGGAAATTATCGTAAATCCGCAAATCGAACTGGTTGTTGTGGAGATAAGGAATGGCTAAAATTATATGCCTATACATTGACACAATATCCAGTCGTCGTACATCTGGACCTTGATTGTTTGATCCTTAAGCCTATGGATGATTTATTTGATGCCATGATTGTTCCAACAGCGGAGAATTACGATGTATGGCGAACTGCACGACAGCGTATACCTGCAATGTGGTTATCACCGGAAAACCTTCTAACAAGACAAATTGATGCTTTCTTTACAAGAGATTATGGTATGTTACCGATACCAGGACATCGAAAGCCACATCAAGTTGGTGTCCAAGGTGGATTTCTAGTCATACGGCCCAATAGGACAGATTTTAAACAATATATTGAACTAATTTTGGAAGGGAACTATACAGAAGCAAATGGTTGGGGAGGGAATCTAAAATATGGAGGATATTATGGAGCTGGTACAATCCAGGGTCTTGCAGCTATGTTTTACAGTCATCTACATCCGAATCGAGCAGTAGAGTTGAATCGTTGTCTATTTAACAATATGGTTGACGTACCATATCCTAAAAAGTATGATACCAAAGAGTTTTCTCATAGAAAGCCATATCCATGTATGACATTACAGAAAGTTTGTGAAGATTGTCGTGAGACTAATATAGATGACATTGTATCCATTCATCTCACCAATTGTCGAAAGCCATGGCATTGTCATCCTTTGAGTAAAATGCCTCTTCTTTGCGTTCAACATTGGCACGAATGGTATCGAATGCGTTACTTATTGGAAGCAAAGATGCGTCAAGATCCAATAGCTACACCTAGAATGTACGTTGATAGGACAATGGGCATTCAAAATATTTCATTTGGATATTGCAGTGGATACGGTGCCTTAAAATATCATTCCATTAACGAAAGTGTGATCATATGGCATCAAGGATGATGTATGATACCGTGAACAACTTTTCATAAAGCTCTTCCATTCAAGGAACATCCCATGGAGATTGAATGTGCTATAACAAAAAAAGAATAGTCAAGTCTATTCTGCTGTTACATATCCATTGATTATCTCCAACTGTTATATCTTTAGGATGCAAGCCAAAATATCTATCATTCTCAATCCTTGAGGAGAGTAATTCTAATTGACATCAAGAAGGTGACTTGGTATGAGTGGATTTAAGGTACAACTTGATTGAAACTTTCTAGCATGCTGAAAGACATCCCCTTTATTTCTCTTGTTAGACTTTTTTCTTTCAAAAACGTTAATGTTCTACTCATAATTTGAAAAAAGCAATTAATGATCAAGAGAATAGGAGTCAAGCTACTAATTGAATACTCTCCAAAGATTAATTGTAAGTGTAACTCCCAATCTGAATGAATTCGATATATGGATGTTGAAAGTTGCTTTCACAAAGAAGAATCCAAAATAGATGTAGGTAATGCTCTATCCCTTTTTAATCTTCATGAAATACAGCTTTGTTCACTTTATGATCCTTGAAATCGGGAACTGCCTTGGTATTATCTAGCTGTTTTTATTGATCTATAGTCATGACATATGTCTTGATGGATGGATGTTAGCAGCTGGACAAGTGTAAATGGCAATTCAGACATTTTATTTAATCGGTGTTTCAATATGTTGTGAAGTTAGTACAGTTTCCCATTCCAGAAGGTGAGGAGGTTTTTGGATAATTTAAATACAAGGAATATAGGAACATAATGAATGAAGATTTGATTACATTTATTTTTGGAATATTCTTCACATGAATTCATTGATTAAACGCTCTCTATGCAATGAAGGAAATGAAATTACTGCTAATGGGGAAATGCCGCGATGCTCCGTATCAAGCAAGCATTTGGATTTTTGACACCATTAGATGTATGTCTGAAACGTGAATAACCATGTTGAAGGAAGCGCGACATGGTAGTCAGTCAAGAATAAAATAACTTCAGAGCAAAAACGGCATCGATAAATCGTGAAGGATACATTCAAGGAATAAGGGAAGCTTCGATAAGCCCTCAAAAATTTGTCATCCATCAATTAAATCAATTTTCTTCAATCGTACATACACAAATGTCGAAGGCCACAAATATCAAAGTTACATAAAGAGGCATAAATAGTCATTCCAAGGCAATTAACAATAATGGATTGTAGATTTTTAATGGGGTTAAACTATGAAATATGGTTTGGACGTATTAGAGAAACGCAAAGGCATATATGTATATGGAATACCGTTCGCATTCGAAGTATCGGTATAAATCGATGCAAGGATTTGGACTGCATTGTCTTCGTTCCAAATTCACAAAACAAAGCGCGAAATGAATGCTCAGTCATTCCACTGGTAGAATGGAAACATACGAATAAGGTATTATGAAATCCTATGTTCCGAATTTGCTGTCGGTAGGGGGTGAACTTTAAAGTCGACAATTCTTTGCCCTTGGAGGGGGAACACGACTCCCAACAAAGAATCTTGACAATCTTGTTTCTCCCAACTACATTTCAACAGCCCTTCCCAACCCTAAAACTCGGGACTACTTCCAGTCAGTTGTCCTTACATGACTGTAATGTCTCCTCTGAATGAATACGAAACGCTACACCTGCAACGAAGATATGGAATGGAAAGAGATGAATTCGACACCAAAGTTGCAAACTATCACGTTTGATAAGGTCAATGCTAGTGACAATATGCCCTTGGATTCAATATCAAAGTTTTCCTCCCTGTATGTAATGGAGGTTGACATGGAGCTAAGTCTCCGTGAGACATATCCTTTCCCAATCAAGTCTCGAAATAAATGCAAGCCGTCCAATCCAAATACTGTTCGCTTTGCTCCGATTCATCAAGTAGTTGAGACGATTTCGAGACAGGATTACTCAAAGGAAGAAGCCCAAAATACATGGTATTCCAAAAATGAGTATTTACAAAGGATAAGGACAATGGATCGTGCGAAAAATAAAAGAGAACGTCGACAGAATATCCTTGGGGGATGGATGGCAGTACATAAGGAACAACAAAGGCAAAGAAAGTTGAATCTAAATGATCCTGAATTGATGGCAATGGCATATACCTTGGCTTCACAAAATTGCTGTAATGAAGCTTACAAAATGGCACTATGGAACGAACTTGAAATTTGGGACTTTTGAGGAAGTATCACAAGTTGCCACATTATTCATTACAAACAGCATAGTGATGTGTTATGTTAGTCACTACATCATCAAAAATTAAGTAAACTACAAATAAAGAAATGACATATTTATCCTGAGGCATGTGATAGATAGTGTAGTAAAGTAGCTCGTTGTAAAAAATTATGTCACTCCATTATGCCAATCCAGGTGCAACGAGGGAAAGTAAGTCCAACAATACATGGAGGGAGGCTGCTACACTAGGGGACATGAAAAAATGATAAAATCATACAAAAGGTAATAAAAAAGTTTACAACGCAGGGCAACAGGAATGAATGGCACGGAATGTCTTCCTGATCGCGACACCATAAGTGTGAAGGCCATGACGCATACATTGTATCACTAAAAAGTGGGTCCATTGTATGACTATCATATTTTACTCAAAGTGATACTAGCAAAAATCTTTTTAACTAACGTTAGTTCTAACCAATCATTTCAAATCTAGTAGTTTATTGCCATGTATACCAGCACCTATTCACTGGTAGAAAGAGAAATGGATTGATTTCAAATCCAATGTCTTTAATATATTTCTGAATTTTTGAGTACCGTATAATGCCTTGAGCATAATCACATTAAAGACTTTGCTCTAACCTTCAATAATCACAAAGAATTCAGGAGAGCCAAGTAGTTTTAGCATATAAGCAAGTGTTTGACAAATCTCCATAATTGCTTGTTCTCCTTTTCTTTGGATTCAGCGTCTGTCCGGATAAATGCGTTTTTACATCGGTAGTCATGGCACCTTGTCCTACCTTGGAGGTTAGAAGTGTAATCTTACTGGCGACTTTGCCTCTCCTAGCATTTACTCACTGGGTACTACCATTGCCACACGTTCAAAAT
Organism: Fragilaria radians; assembly: GCA_900642245.1. Taxonomy (NCBI): domain Eukaryota; phylum Bacillariophyta; class Fragilariophyceae; order Fragilariales; family Fragilariaceae; genus Fragilaria; species Fragilaria radians. Next base: position 147,221 of record CAAAJI010000100.1, on the reverse strand, counting down.
TTGCCGCCTTCCTAAACTATTTTCCTTTCTATTGCTGTGATTTCTTCATTAATGATTAATTTGAATCCTTTACATTCATGCAATTGCTTCATTTTCTTTTTGGCAAATCAATTTCTAACCTTAACAAGACTGAATGCTTGATCAAATTGATGACCTGTCATTCATTTCCTTTCAACAACTCCCATATAGGTAAGGGATTCTCGTTAGTATACCCTTCAGGAATTTTTTGCAAAAAATCATTTGCTGGTGCCCTTCCTGATTCATTTTTATTATGATTTCCTTGACTTTCAAGTCCTGTAATTTGTCCGTTACCATTCTGTCAAATATGTGTCCTTTATAAATATTGTTTTCCATGCTTTCTTCTGTCTCATCACCAATTCTCCAAATTATTGTTTGATTGTTCCAATAATTCTTGGTAACTGTAGTCCACACCTTCCATCCAAGCATGCTCGTAACCTTGCATAGAATTACGATCATGGCTTCTTTTCTGTTTGCTGTTGCAAATAGTGTGCATCATTTATAGTCATTGGATGAATACACAATTTAATCGCGCATTGAGATGCAACCCCTCAATTCCCTTGATACTTTGATGTTATGTTCAATCACTGCAATAGCCTTTGATGGAAAGTTGTTTTTCAGTTTAAATAGATTTCCATTCCATGGAGAGGTCACGGTTTTTTTAAATACTCTGATGGAAAACTATTAACCATAGATTCCATGTAATCAACCATATCAATAATATCCTGTCCTATCACGGGATAATCCATTTTCATTCCCAAATATTCATGTATTTTTCCACGCGTTGTTTGAATATCTCCAATCTTTCCATAGGTTTCTTTTACTCAATGAGGGAATTGATCAACAAATATTGGATTCTTATGACTGATTTTCAAATCGTCAACATGCCAAGAGACTGTCATTTAACTCCCTTGTACCATCTTGTTTGACACACAAGGATCATAAGGATTTAATTCACATCCACAGCTTTGTTGGGCGGATACAAGTTTCTTATAGAATAGCATTGCCGATACCAATAAACCATTTATTGCTTTGGTAATGTGCATGTACTTTGTTGTGGGAACTATCCTTGACAACAAATTGCTCACATGTAGGATTCAGTTCACATAGTATGTCAACCAATACACCTCTAATCTTCATAATCATTCAATTACCTTATTCACCTTTTTCTTCAATGCTTGTTTGAATAAGTACAATATCGCAACATGCAACTTCTCTGCCTTCTTTAGCCTTTGTGACAGCTGTTAATAATGTAGATTCTGTGTTAACTATAGGACTTGAAACTTCTTCACGATTCATGTATTCTCTTTGAGGGCTTCCCTTTGCACAATGGCAAGCGTTAATACTTCCATCTTTTTTCTCAATTAAAAAATAAGTGATTCCAGTGTTCTTTTCTTAATAAATGGATTCAGTGAATCATATTTAATTGGCGTGAGACATTCTCCATCATATAGCTGTTTCATCTCATTTAGACTTGCTTGTCAGGCTTTGTCTCCAAATTTCTCAATACCTTTCTTAAGGCTGTACGTCACCACAAATTTTTCTTCAAATTTGAGCTCATGTTTAACGGTCCCTTCATTGAACGTAATAGATGGTTCTCTTTTGTATTAGCTCAATGCATGTCATGCTGGTTGTTCAATTGTACGCTGAGATCAACAAAGTGTTTCCTATAACGGAATTTCATAGTCTTCATTGTTTTCTCATTCCTCATCCTCATTTATATCATATTCCGAATCTGTTTCCTGAGGGTTTAACTTATAGTCATGCTGATAATTAGCATTTGCGCTGTCCTTTTGGACTAGCACATCATTTACATCCATTAAATCTCCTAATTCATTTGGATTAATTTTATCTTTATTTCCCTCATCTTCTGCTATACCATCTTCTTCTTCTTTTGTATCGCTAAATTCTTCTTCTTCATTGTCCTCATAATTCACTCCTGTAAGTTTCGTTTCAAACCTGTCATACCATCAGCTTTAACCATAATTTTCCTTAATATTAATGATAATGGGTGTTATTGGAATGAGTGTAACATGCGCTGTTGTGATTATTTTTCCAGAAGCAAAGTTCATACTCTCATAACCACCTTGTGTACTTGAAATTGGACGGACATAAATTGCATCAATACCATGGGATACATGTGTATTCTTTGGTCGAGGTTCTGTATATGCCATCACATAGATGAATTGAGGAATGAGACAGTGCTGTTGATAGTCTAACTTCACTTGATGCACGCGTGGACTATAATATGCAGAAATATCTCCTTTTGGCGCGAAATAATTTAGCTTTCTGGTTGCCTCCATGACCAGAACTTTGATCAGAATTCAAGGTAAATTGTTAAATGATAAAGATTATTGCGCTCAGCTTCAGAGACATGTTCTTGTGCACTTGCATAGTTTGGACGGAAGTTCTATGATGATTTCATGTCTTATAATAGTGCCTTATGTTCTACATTAAGAATAATAGAAGATAACACTTTATAATTATGATAAAACACAGCGAATTAAACTAGAAAAACGTTAATTCAAGAAGATATTATTTTGTACCAACATTCGGAGACGTCCATTGTTGCTAGTACATACAAATATAGATGATGAAGATATCATCTATATTGGCACATCTAAAACAACAACAACTGAAAAGAATAATGGCTGTTGTTTTTTCGTTTACAAATTTTAGATGATACTAATCAAAGATCTCTAAACTTTAGGTGATAATAAATCACATGTGTTTCATGAAGTGTAACATGACTTAGAATATTTCATTCTAAATAAAATAAGTCAACAGATATTTTGACTAACCAGAATACTCTGGATATAATAATTCATCCTAAATAATAGGATAATCTAAAGGAATACTAAAATAACGAAAAATTAGTCAATCAAGACTCCAATCTTGTATGATTAATAAACAAGAGTAGTCTTTCATATTTTTCTAAAAAATAGAACATAATTTTTTCTACTTTCAATCTCCGCAGAGCACCTTAAACGCATTATCGCATGAGACTCTGTTAATGTGAAATTCAGCACTTTGATAAATGTTAGGTATTCTTTCTAATGCACTCCTGTACGCTGAGATTGTTTTATTTGGAACAAACTCTGGAGTTTGTTCCTTAACACGTTTGGAAGTTGTTGTAAGGAAAGGCATATTTTTGACCATCATAGTATCAATACATAGATCAAAATCTTGCTGTGCTTCAATCAATTCAGGTGGAATTTCCACCATATCATGGTCAACTGGAGCTGATTTACGCCTTGTAATCTTGACTTTCAGGCTTGTTACATCTTTTCCACAGATCTTTTCAGCTTTATTGATGTCTTCAAGTGTTATTGGACAATTGGTTATTACGTTTGACCTGATAATTGTTTTGAGGTCGTGTATTGTTGGGCGTCCTAGCGTGTGATGTTGCACTATATACCCTTTCAAAATGACACTTTGTGAAGAAATTCTTTTTTTCAATCACAGATTCTACCATATTTGTAGCATTCTTGAATTCTAATGCTTCATGGGTATTGTATAATAATAGAGGTTCTCAGGGCTCAAAGTAACGATTCTCACCTCTTTGCGTATGCACTATAAAAAAGGATATTTGATGTGACTTTGTCATGTTAGCTAGACTAAATACATTTGTCATCGCTCTGTCATCAAATAAGACTAATCCTTACCCAGGCACTGTAGCTTTCTTATCGGTAATTAATTCTCCTGTGTTTGTTTCAAATGATAATGTTTCTCCAGAATTTCTCCACCAATCTCTTGTTACCTTTGGAGATTCTCTCACCAAGATTCTTTCCTTTTTGTATCTCTCCAAGATTCATATTCTTTCCTTTACTCTCTGAGAATCATTACTAGATTCACTTCTAACCTCTAAACTTGTCTGATGCATTGAATCATACATTGTCTCAACAATCACTTTGAAAATGTTTGGACCGCCAAATTATAAATGAGACTCCATTATCTATCCCACTTTGGACAAATCAAGGTTTAATGATGATTTCTGAAACCTAGCAATGTATTTGAGGCTGTAATTAGACTTTTTCTTATATTTTGTTAAAGTTATGAATGGCTTGCCTTGATTGCACTAACCACTAACTCCATGTCAATTATTCCCCTACCGATTCTCTGATTTTTTTGCATTTGCAAGTTGATTTGAATCGTCTAGATACTTCTATCTAATACTATCATAGAAATCAACATGTGACAAGTCTTACATTCAGGAAGGCTGATATCAGATGCCATGATGTGGAGACAGAAAAGCCAATGATATTTTTCGTTACTCTTTTCATGAAATGAGATTTAATTGATTTTTGTTTCACTTCCTTCCAATAAGATATATTACTAGTTTCAGGTGATGTACATGCTCTTTTATGTTGAAGGATAATGGTAATTCTCTGACACGTCACTGGTACTGTGATATTGCAGTATGAAATCATCATTTTGTTTTCGGATTCAAATGACTGATATAAAAATGGACGTATTAAATGTTGAGGCGTCATAAGCATATGTGCAGTTTTGGTCGTGAAAGCTCGTTTTTGCTTATCAGAGCAAAGTTCCAAGATTGTTTGTAGGGCTCAGAGAGCATAGTAGAAATCGAATGACAAGTTTGCTGTCGCGATAAAGGATAGTATTTCTACGAGTAGATTGAGCATAATCATCGGTCATGTATGGAAATGTCCATTGGAACAACGCGACATGACTGGGGTTACAACTACCAGCAGCTCGAAAAACGAAAAACGGAGATAATACGTTGTGCTTCATAATAAAATAGAAGAATGAAACGATTGCCAATTCTTCTCGTTTACGTCTTGATTTCATCAACAGTAATAATTCCAAAGTCCTCTGCACAAGTTATACCATCTCAAAATGATACATCAGCTCCTTCTTTGAGTTCTCCTGAACCGTCAATGGAACCTACAAAGATGCCGACGAAGAAACCAACAAAGAAACCAACAAAGAAACCAACAAAGAAACCGACGAAGAAGCCGACAGAGGCTCCGACAGAGGCTCCGACAGAGGCTCTAACAGATGCTCCTTTTACAATCAATCCTTTCATCATTCCAACTCAAGACGAGAATACCTCAATGCCATCTCCAACGCTATCCCCCGATTTGAATGCAACAGCCACTCCCACAACTGCACCTACAAAAAAGAGACCAACTAAAAAGCCGACGCAAAATATCACAAGCTCACCAACGCAAAGCCCTACAATCAAACCATCAAAAAGAAGACCAACCAAATCTCCGACGCAAACCCTCACTTTGAATCTAACAGCCATTCCTACGACTGAACCTTCAGCAAATAATCAAACGTTACAGCCTACGGAAAACACTACAGGATCGCAAACACCATTAACGAGTAGTCCAACCACATCTCCAACGCTATCCCCCGATTTGAATCTAACAGCCATTCCCACAACTGCACCAACAAAAAAGAAATCAAATAAAAAGCCAACGCAAAATATCACAAGCTCACCAACGCAAAGCCCTACAATCAAACCATCAAGAAGAAAACCAACCACATCTCCGACGCAAAACCCCACTTTGAATCTAACAGCCATTCCTACGACTGAACCTTCAGCAAAGAATCAAACGTTACAGCCTACGGAAAACACCACCGGATCGCAAACACCATTAACGAGTAGTCCAACCACATCTCCAACGCTATCCCCCAATTTGAATCTAACAGCCATTCCCACAACTGCACCAACAAAAAAGAAACCAAATAAAAAGCCAACGCAAAATATCACAAGCTCACCAACGCAAAATATCACAAGCTCACCAACGCAAAGCCCTACAATCAAACCAACAAGAAAAAGACCAACCACATCTCCAACGCAAACCCTCACTTTGAATCTAACAGCCATTCCTACGACTGAACCTTCAACACAGGATCCAACGTTACAGCCCACACAAACGCCTACAGAGTCACCAACGCAAGCTCCTACTTTTGCGCCCACATCAATAAGTCCAACCACATCTCCAACGCTATCCCCCACTTTGAATCCAACAGCCATTCCCTCGACTGCACCTACAACCAAGAATCCAACATTACAGCCGACGCAAACACCTACAGGCTCACCAACGCAAAGCCCTACAATCAAACCAACAAGAAAAAGACCAACCACATCTCCAACGCAAACCATCACTTTGAATCCAACAGCCATTCCCACAACTGCACCTTCAACAAAAGATCCAACATTACAGCCTACAGAAAGCACCTACAGGCTCACCAATGCAAGCTCCTACTTTTGCGCCAACATCAAAAAGTCCAACCACATCTCCAACGCTATCCCCCACTTTGAAGCCAACAGCCATTCCCACGACTGCACCTTCAACAGAGAATCCAACGCTACAGCCCACACAAACACCTACAGGGTCACCAACGCAAGCTCCTACTTTTGCGCCAACATCTAAAAGTCCAACCGCATCTCCAACGCTATCCCCCACTTTGAAGCCTGCTGAAGTTCCTACAACGTCGCCAACCGAAAATCCAATAATACAGCCCGCACAAGCCATTACAAAGATTCCAACGCAAGCTCCTACAATGGACCCAACATCAAATAATCCAACCACATCTCCCACTCTCACCCCCACTTTAAAGCCTACTGAAATTCCTACTATAGCCCCAACATCAAATCCCACTTTAAAACCCTCAGAGAATCCAACTAATAGCCCAACGATTCCGCCTTCCGGAATTCCCACGAACTTTCCAACTCTCAATCCTACATTAGAGGTTACAAAGGCTCCCACAGGCTCTCCAACCTTTATGCCTAGCCGCAATCCTACATTTTCTCCTACTCTAACACCAACTACTCTACCCATTTCCATTAGCAACATCGATTGTCCATTAGCTCCAAGCTCAATCAATTTTGATTTATCTGGAACAGTCAGATTCTCAATCCCATCATCAAGCGAAAGCATTTGTGTGTTGCATCAAATCACTTCAGACGGCGCAAAATTCAAGCCTATTGGACGAACATATGCAGGGAATAAGTGGGAAGCCAGCAGTGGAGACTTCTCAACTCTTGTTTGGAGCTGCACAACTACTCATTGTACAGTAGATCTCCCTATCCTTCCGTCTGGCTTCAAGTATCGAGTTACTTCATTTTCCCCACCAGAGAAATTTCGAGATGATGGACATGATGAAATTGCTCGCTTCTTGGAACAAGCTACATTTGGAATCACCAAGTCCGATGTATCATACTTTGATACAAATAATCTACTAGGATCCATGGGAGAGTGGATTAAGGAACAACAAGATGTTGTCGCAATCACTTCTCATCGTGCCTTTTTCCGAAAGCGAAGCAACGCCCGAATGGAAACTGCCACTCGCAACGGGCCTGTGACACATCCTTGTCAAAAAGGTACAACGTATCGTCGGTTTGCGTTTTGTATGAAGGATAGCGAAAAATATTTAGAGATAAAGACTGTTGGAGCCAAAAAGATCCTCCGAATGGACGGCTTTGTGCGCACAGTTGTGGAAGGAGAAATTACAGCATGGCCAAACATTGTTTGGCCAGATGGAAGGTAAGTGTTCCTTATAAAGATTGATGTGTGAGTGATTGAATGATAAGATTTGATTTCTCATAAATGATTGGCTCTAGATATCAATATAGGCGAAACTTGAACAATGACAAGGTTGGCGGTGAATTTTATTTGAATAAACCCAATACTACAGCGGTTGCGAGTGTGACTATCAACGGCGTTTTTGGGAATCCTACGATACAATTTGATTCATTGATTGGAGCAGACCCCAATATATTGATCAACCTTTCACTAGGTGATGCAACACCACATGATTTGAAATATTTTGCGAAGTCGAATGTGAAAGTTCAAGAAATTCAATTAACACGAGATTTATCAGCTGACGTTTGCGCTTCTCTTGGCGAGCCTGGAAATCCCATAAATCCAGTCTTTGCCCTCTATGATGGCGCATATTGGATTCACGATCCGCGTTTTGTAAGTTGGTATTTATCTTTTGCTTGAATATATAAGTCAAAGTCTGTTAAAACTTACACTCAACTTCTGTTCAATCTCTATCTTTGGCTTTCTCTTTGATATCTGCCTCTCTAAACATTTAAGGAAACAATAACAAACACTGTAGAAGAACCATCCCCGGATGGTGGTGGAAAAGTAGTTCGAGAGACCCAAAATATTGTCCAGATCGATCGGGCAGCTTCTTGTGCGAATGTTGAAAGGTCTTTCCTGAATGAAGATAGATGCATTTTTAGCACTGAGCCAACAGCTTGTGAATCTGGAAAGTATGATCCTACTGGTGGCAGCAATCGCCCAAACTTTTATGTAACCTTGAATCATGAAAATATTCGAGGAATCTATAGTGCTACAGGTAACGGATCGGAAGGGACTCGCTACCTTTACGCCATAGAAGGTCTCCGTCAAGATCAAGACAAGACAATAGGCAAGCCATGTGACAGAACGACATCACGTTGGTTACGAATCAACTGTACTGGAGCTGAATTACAATTAGATGCTACCGTCCAAAAGATATTCTCGGAATTGTTGTATTACAATAGTGACACAGGTAATCCTTACCTTCGCGACACATGGAACTGGCATTCTTGGTTATGTCCTGCAACATATTCAAACCGAACTGGATTTGAAATTTTGGATCGGGATGGGAAATCATGTTGGAAAAATGTCCACCCTGATCATCTTTCTGTGTATGACGTGACGTATTGGACTCAAGTAGGAGCTCATCCAGGTAATTTGTTGAGCCGAAATCCCATAATGGAATTTGCACAAGCAGGAAAGTCAACATTGCAGTTCCCTTCATGGCATACCATGAATTATTGGTCAGATAACAAGGGCATTATGGGCGCTTATCTCGGTCGTTATGGTGATGTGGTTCATTATTACAATCTTCCTAACAGCTTGCGATCCCAAAAGCTCAACAATTTCTTTAAGTTCTCTCCTGACTTGATAAATTACACCGATTCAAAAGGTGTCCTTGTGTGCGGAAGTCCCAATGAAGTTTCGAATGATCTCACTCTTGGAGGAAGTCAGGCACGTGGAGCGTTTGATATTTTTAATCGAGATTATTTCACGACTGAATCAGTTGACTTTATGAAGCAAAAACGAATAGTTTGGACAGAGGTAGTTCGTTTGGCAAAGGATCAACTGAGACAGCGTGTTGCATGGGCGCTGTCACAACTTTTGGTTGTAAGTCCGGGAGCCTTTGTTGAAGGTGAACATAACACAGAAGGCTTGATCAACTACTATGACATCTTTGTGCGTCACGCATTCGGGAGCTATCGCGACATACTCAAAGAAGTTTCTTACAATGGGTATATGGGGCGGATGCTTACATATTATGGATCTCGATCAACGGCTTATACCTGGAGAGTTTCAGGTACTTTACAATATGCAGATGAAAACTTTGCGCGTGAAATCATGCAATTATTTACTATTGGCATGTATAAGCTAAGACAAGACGGGAGTCACGTTCTCGATGGTAATGGGGCCCCGATTAGAGCCTACACGAACGATGAGATAGTTGAATACGCAAGGGCTTGGACAGGATTTGAGGCGCGTCTTTACAGAGGAAACATTGAAATTCCTCTCTGGAACCATGTGGATCCCATGAAGATTAATATTGACATAAGAGATGTTTTTCCTAAGATGGGATTGGATCGAAAGTACATTGGCGATGGATATCCGTTGTGTTCGGATCTTCCTCAGAAGGCATTCTTGAAAGCAGGTGCTACATACCGTCTCCTAGGAAGTACTTCTCATCCAGAGCTCGTGAGGATTCCCAAAAAATGGGCAACTGATCCCAAGGCCAAACGAGTGAAGCTTCAACCCAATGGTGCAAATAGCTTGTTTGGCAAACTTTGTGGTTCCTTGGAGCCAACATCATGTAACTTCAAGGCCAAAGTTGTTCTTGAAAGTGACGTCGTTTGCAGTGATAATATTGAATGCTTGGTGGATACGTTGCAAGTGGTAGAAATTATTCCAGGAATTTTCTATGAATACGTCAATACTCCTTGTGTTTACCAAGCCTTTTACGGAGATTCCAAGGCAATTCTTAGAAGGAATTCTTGGACGGAAATCATATGTGCAGATCCACGCACCATCCAAGGCTACGTCGCGTGCTGTGGCGCAAATGGTAATATCTGGGGTGAAATTGTAAGTTTGAACGTTGTTATTGTGTGTATATGCGGTATCATCTCTTCTTGATGATGACTAATTTCTGTGATGAACAAATAGTACTGGGGAGAAAAGACTACTTTTGCGACTGCCAATGAAAGGTGTAGTCAGAAACTATGCATTCGCTCTCAGAGACTACCATGCAATGCTCAAAGTAATCCAGATTTGGGCACCCTTTGCGAGGACAATGGCTACTATTGGTCAGCGACATCATGCACCTTGCAAGCCAAAGTAAAAAGTGACGGAACGGTCGCCATTGTGCACTCTTTTGATAAAACGGAGCCTGATGCTGTCATGAAGCATGTTCAGAACGATACAAAGACCTTTTTCCGTGTGGACTGGACGAACGAAGGTTATGCATTTATTGTCTCAAGTTGCAATAACATACCTTCTTGTGCAATGTCGATTGATGAAGTTTGCGTCTGTGACGTTAATGTGGAAGAGCGGCAAGTATATTATGACGGAGATACGCCATCTGTGGACGACATTTTGCGGGAGCTAAGTATTGGAGCTTTTGGTGCATCTTTGACAGAACCAAGCTGGGTAACGGAAACATATGATGGTATAAAGGTATACAAGATCAATGGTCAGCTGACAAAGGATTCAATTTTCGAAGTTCTAGACACATATGGAGTTCGACATCTGCGGAAGAATGTGAAATCATTAGTTCAAATCAAAGGTACAGAAAACAGATTCCGTAATCCTGTTCACTTCATTAGCCTTTCGGATCCAGCACTTCATCAAGCGCAAGATGAAACAGATGCAACTCTAGATCACTACTTCTATCATCCAAATACTGCTCCATTCCTTGCAACTAGATTCATTCAACGGTTCGGCATTTCGAACCCGTCTCCGGGATATATTTCTAGAGTTGCTGGAGCATTCAGACTCGGATCTTTCACTTTCACCCAAGGAGCAACATCTGTCACTTACGGTACTGGAAAGTATGGTAATCTCGGATCAATGGTTGCTTGTTTGCTATTGGATCGAGAGGCTCGTACTGTAATATTAGACGCCGATCCTACTCATGGATCTTTCAAGGAACCATTGCTGAAAGTAATTGGATTGATGCGCGCACTAGATTTTCGCTTGCATCAAGATGTGGGATTTGTGGATTTTGATGTAAACATCAATCTCAAGATTGGACAAATGGCACATGCTCAAACAAGCGTATTTTCGTTTTTTTCTCCGTTTTATTCAGCTGGGATTGTAGGAGAGGCATCTCTTGTTGCACCTGAAGTACAAGTAATGACAGGCCCACGTAACGTTGACTTCATGAATGGATTACTTTCTATGATCAAATATGGCTTATCCTCTTGTTATGGAGGGTTGGGTAGATACCAGTGGTGGACACCTTACGATTGCTCGAAGTATACGGTTGGAGGTATGAATGATGGAAGCTTAGGAAGTCTGACATTTGCTCCTCCTGATGGACTTGCAATTGCACAGATCACCAACGAGCTGGCAACGCTACTTACTGCCGGACGACTGAGTCGCACAAGTAGAGAGTTTATTTCACAGATGATTGGATCCGAGCCTAACATAACAATAGGATTGAAGAAAGCTCAGCAACTGATAATAACTTCGCCTGAATTTCATACTACAAATATCATTCGCAAGAGCGGTGCATCACGACCAGAGCCTGAAGCTCCCAAGGCATCAACGAAACCTTACAAAGCTGTAGTGTATATATTCTTAGAAGGTGGGATGGATTCCTTCAACATGCTCGTCCCTCACACGTGTTCTGAGAAGAATAGTGAAGGACAAACATTATTAGAACAATACAATGCAGAGAGAACAATTCTAGCCCTGGAACCGCATGAAAGAAATCGAGTAATTAATGCTGATGGTCAGCCATGTAGTCAGTTTGTTGTAAATAAGGATCTTGAGATTGTGGAAAGGCTGTATAAAGCGGGAGATCTGGCCTTCTTTGCCAATGTGGGTGTCCTCAATCAGCCTGTGAACAAAAACAATTATTACTTTGTGACAAAAACAGCATTGTTTGGCCATAATACCATGCTAGATGAGACGCAAAAGCTTGACCCTTACGAGAAAGCTCCTGGTACAGGTATGCTGGGTCGCATGTGTGATGTCTTGAAGCGAATGGGATATAATTCTCAGCCAATATCGATTCAAGATGCGTCAGTGGCCACTGTAGGACTGCCAGGGAGTGGCCCTGATCCACTCATTGTCTCAGCGTACGAAACAACTAGGTTCAATCCATTATCATCCAGCGAATCATTCACAGTGAAGCCGTATTTAATGACACTTAATGACAGCACAGAACCTCAGAGTAGTTTGTACGGCGAGTTATGGTCTCAGCGCTTGCAGAAAGCACTTTTTGACAATGAATTAATATTGAAAGCTCTTGCTGCTGCCAAGTTGACTGCCACCTTTTCCAGTACCGACTATTCTGCAAAGTTCAAAGCTGCTGCATCACTCATATCCTCATTTCAGCAACGTGGAACAGATCGAGATGTATTTTACGTTCCTTTGGGATCGTGGGATCATCATTCCGATTTGAAAGTTGCTTTGTCTGCAAACTTTATCCAATTGAATCAGGCATTAACTGCATTCACGGATGAAATAAAAGCCCAAGGGCTATGGAATAAAGTGACAATTGTTTTAACTTCCGAGTTTTCAAGGACACTCACTGCCAACTCTGGAAAAGGAAGTGATCACGCTTGGGGAGGCAATTACTTTGTGATGGGAGGTGCTGTCAAGGGAGGGAAGATCTACGGATCATACCCCAGTGATATCACCCCTGCTGGACCTGTGAACATTGGACGTGGTAGCTTGATTCCCACTCTTAGCTGGGAATCCATGATGAATGCCATGGTTCAATGGATGGGAGTAGAGACGGAAGCGGATTTGGACTACTGTATGCCAAATCGCAAGAGAGCAGGTACACCCTTATTTTATTCAACGGACGTATTTGATGCTGATTTTACCTTAGCGATTAATGTTGTTGGCGAACCTCCTTTAACTTCCTCCCCTTCACATCCTCGGCATTCTGCTTCCCCATCTTTGCAAAGCTCAACGCCCTCTTTGCATCCATCATTCATATCTATGTCACCCACCAACTCTTTTTCCAAGTTGATTCCCTCTTCTAATCCTTCTTTGGAATTTTCCAGCATTCCCACAGGGCTGCCAAGCATGGTTGATACCTCTCTTCTCTCTGAGATTCCTTCATATTCTCCTAGCCTTTTTCCGAATCATTTAAATAATAATGCTACAGTATCGCCGACCTCGAGTACTACGGTGAAAGAGTTGGACAGTCCATCGGGTAATCCAAGTGTTGTTCCTACTATATCACGTTCTGATTCTCCTTCAGATTTCTCCTTTACTTCGAAACCTACTTTAAAACCTTTTGAGGATATTTATGCAATTCCGAAATCAAACTCTACTTTTCTTCCATCCTCAAGTCCAAGCCACACAAATTCTTCTGAATTAAATAATACGCTCTCAACTGTTGAAGGCCTTTTCGGAGCATAATTCAGTACTACTTTGTCACCATTATTTTTTCCAAGACTAACTTTGATCAATGTACTTAGGATCTTAATCTTTATATAGAAAATGTAATCATCTATTCCCATCTTTGCTTTTTGACTTGAGGTAATGGTTTATGTCCATTGCTCATTGTAGTGAAGTGCAAACACTTTTAGTGTCAAACTCGAACATCGCATATTATACCTTGTGTATGTAAAGAAAATAGTGATAGCAAGGTTAAGATTAAGTTTACTTGAGCAGTCAGTGGCTTTCCGACTGTAAGAAGAAATCCTAATTCCATTTGCTTCCAGGGCGAGGAAATGTTTCTGAATGCAGATAATCTATCTTCCAAGCATTTTTGGTTATGGATGAAGTTACAGCAAAGGGGAAAGCGGATTGTATGATATTGTGAAATTGAAGATGAGTATGCCTGTCAAAAAATCTGTATAGAAGATCGAATTTGCCAAAAATTTGCTGAGGATGCTTTTTTTACCATCCCTCTAAGCAAAGGAGGATGCGATACTTCTCTGAAAATGACCTATTGCAGATTTAGGATTACAGTGTATATACCAAGCACGTTATCAGCAAAGGAAGGTGATCCAGAATGCGTTGCTTGTGTGCATGAGCCATAGCATGGCGGTTTGGTATTTTGTAGTAGGATTCAATGAACAAAGTTTAATTACAGTATCAAGTCAAAGATGTGAAAATTTAGGTAAAGCCGACATGAGACACTGGTGTCCTCTGGAATTGAGATAATGTGTAAGACCGATGAGGACGGGGTGTCCTATCTTGTAATAAAGCTGAAATAATTTAAAGAAAGATATTTTATTCTTTATGGATGATTCAGTTCACTCTAAATAGTGTTATTGAGATAATGAGAAAGAGGACTAAATTAAAAATTCGCATGAGCTATATTTTACATTCTCTAAAGGATATTCTTATATATATACATCTCATTTTGTATCATTCGTTACTTCTTTCCTTCTTCTTCTCGTATTCATCTCTTTGTTGTTAGATTCTCTTTCAATTTACTCTCTAAGTATATTTCGGCGGCATCCAATTCGTCTGCAATTCCCAATTCTCGTGCTAACGTAACACAGTGTTTCGTCATAAAGTGATATGCCATAGCAATTGCCTTGGTATCATACAACTTATCCTTGAATTGATTTTCTTGTTCGACAAGAACCGCTTGCATCCCATTACGCTTGTTACGTTTCCGTCGTAGGAATCCAATTTCAGTTTTGGCCTCCAATCCTCGGAGGCAAAAATTGTCATTTCCAACTGTTTCTTCCGAGCAAGATCCAGACTCTTGCAGAGCTAAAGATTCTTTCAGTTCCTTACTTATTCGAGAGTATTCATCTCTTGAGTACCAAGTATTTCTGAATTCTTCGGTTGTGTAGTTATTGATATGCAACGTTTCCACAAAACTTGCAGTCGATACAAAGCGCACTCGTTTTCGCTTGGGTAGACTTTTCGGTGACGCTGCATCCGTCGTGGCAATGCTTTCAGTTGAAAGATCCATAAAAGGACTGTTAATAAATGTTGAAGGTCCCATACTTTGCTTCGTTAGGATGACCATTGTGTGTGTGCCTATAATTTATGTCTGAAAATAATGAACTAAAAGCTTTTGAAGTTTGTGAAGTTCCAAGAATCAGTCATTTCTGAGGTGCCTCCAAGAATTGGATACATCGAATCCTCTCCAAGAAGGTCACGACCAAGACTGCGAAATTAATGTAGTCATTTGAAATCCTTTTTTCATATTGACATCGGGCAATGTCAAGGTTTTGAATTTGTCGAGAAGTCATCGTTCCCTGTATGTAAAGTGCCTGGGCCCTGTGAAGGCATAGATCAATTTTTGATGATATGCCTCCCAAGCCGTTAAGGATATATTAACCTTGAAGATACATAAGAAGTTTCGATACGTGACAGTTTGGAAAAGAACTGCATAAGACACAAACTAAGATTAAAATTTCGGAATTCCATTTGCACCTTTGAGTGCTGTCGATAATCTGGAAAAGAACTGTGCGCAAGACACACGTATGGTTGAAACTCCGGAATTTAGGAAACTGCAAATTAACGGTTCCATACCTCAAGCAAAACTTGGAATAGTTTCGGATATCGGATAAAAAGTGACTATCATACAACAACTTTAACCATAAAAGTGTGATGATATGTTTATCAAACTGGATACTTTCGTCCAGAGGAAATCGTAGCACAGCAAGCATCGATTTGAAATGAAAAACGGATGGAGGAACGTATATTCGCAGAAATATGACAATACAGTTTATAGCGTAAGACGATAATTACGATCATTGTATAACTTGGCCATTAAATTAATACATATTAAAGTGTAGGATAAATATGAATACTTTCATCAGAGCGTCTCTTGGAATAATATTCGTTATGAAAACAGGATGTATGTTGTAAACTGAGTGTTAATGTCTTGGAATTCGAATTACTCATAAAAGATCTGATAAACGTCAGAGTAGATGGATCTATATATCTCCATTTCGTTGAAATTTTCTCTACTTTGTTCCTTGGTTGTGTCGTAGATGAGAGGAAGAAGTGGAATGATTATGAGTACATTGATTGCAAGTTGTTCTTGTACAATGTTGGATGGCGTCTTCACGTGCCATACGCAATTGCTTGTAGACATCTTCAACTTTCCAATCACGATGTATAGGAGTACTATAATGACTTGGATTATGATGCAAACTACTATAATGATGATTGGTATTGGGATAGGTCGAAAGTGATGCCGTCCTCGTGGATGTTCTTGCGGCTATTCGAAGGAAGGAACGAGTGGTGCCTAGTTTCGTAGTTTGATTCATCATCCAAAATGTTGACATCATTGATAAGGAGGTGCTCTGTAATATGGATATATGGTTATAATAAGAACTGAATTTATGAATTCAGCATCCAATCGAATAGTACTCTTCGTTTTTCTCCGAAAGTTCGCATTTTGGCCATCCTATACCGCAGCATGAAATCTGACGGTAGAATTCAATTTCAATTACAGGCATTACAGAAGTTGCCCAATTTCCTAGGAAATGACAATTCTTTTTGTCTATCTCTTGATTGATCTTCGACTCATGAAGATGATAAGAACAGTAGGTCGATCCTGAACTGACACTCAAGGAGGCGCATTTGATTAGTTTTGGGTGTATAGTCGTACCAGTAGTACCAATGGTTGCCCGAGAATTTTTTTCGTTAAAGAAAAAGAACTTGAGAATGGCCTTGTTTTGATGAATGAGAACACTGGAATCACCATACAATGAGTAGTACTAGATAATCTTAGCAGCTTGTGAAGTTGTGACTTCAAGAACTTTCAGCCAAATTAATTATGACAGGTGGTGAAAAATCACCGGCGGAAAATGTAAATGACCTTAGCAGACCTGTAGTTGGGTTTGCAGCCTCAAATGAAATTGTAGTTGCAAAGGATGGAGGACAAATTGAATCCATGAATTACATTGAAAATGTATGAAGGGAAAGGATACATGAACATGGATCCATGATGATTGATTGCCATGGACAATTGCCAAGACGTTCAAGGAACAGTGTGTGCAGTACCCCTTAAGCAATACAACTAAAACAAGACTTGAATGTTATTTTGAAGATTTCCATATGGAGATTCAAAGCAAATACAGAATTTTTTTGGAACCATGATCAAAATGTTGAGTATGTTGGTGTTGAAAAAATCTGGAACTTGTCTCTCAAATTATCCCAAAGCCAAAAAAATTATCATCTGTGACCTTACGAGTGGTAGCTTTGAAATAAACATGAACAGGAAGGGGATCATCTGCATAAGTGGTTGCTCTCATAATGACATTAGGGACAAAATATTTGCAATGCAACATCTTGATTCCATTCCAAAGGCAGAACTAATGTGAATGTTGACACACACAAAGAATTGGTACTTTTTTGGGATCAACAGCATTACTACTCATACTATGTGATTCTAATAGTCTGATACTTTGGCGCTAGATTAAGAATAAACTATGCTGAAATATTTTAATTTTGTAAATTGTGAGATTTTAATTTGGCTTGCTAAATTCTATCCTTGTGAAATTTCTCTAGATTCTCTCTTTAATAAGCCATGGTTTTGATACCCTTACTATTTACCCTAGATATTCTGTCCTGATCTTCAAATAGCAAATGTGCACCATCATTGAAGATAGCTCTGCAAAAAAATTCAATGATAGAGGAGGACACATAGCAATCAATATCCCAAATGACCTGTAATGATCAGTCTGGAAATACAGAATGATTCGTTTCAGCAACTTTGCCTGTACGGATACCCTTTGCAACGTTTCATAAGATAGAATGTCCGATAACAGACCCTTTTCAGCATTTTATAACCTCTGATTAGAGAGCAATAGTTCTTTCCTCTAAGAATGCAACCAATCAGTGGTGGGATATGTTTAATATTTATATTTTGGTAAAGAATCGAGACCCCAAGGGAACAATGGCTTCCAATGAAAGATCAGGGCAAGATATCGGCTATCTGGTGCAGATGACCTATCCAGGAGCACTTGAGTAAGAGACTTTAAGCGGTTAACATCATTTAATCAAGTTGAGTTCTGCCATGGACTATGCGGTTCTGTCCATTGATCTGTTGTAACTAAGTCCTGATGAATTTGTTTGACACACTGACTTATTTCAAATTTGCATAATCTCTTTCAAGGGCGGATGCATTGCCATATCTTTTGATAAAGTCTAAGTGTACATCAGCAAACTTCATGCCTGCAACATACAGTGTCCTAGACCTCATTCCAATGAATACTTGAAGATAGTTTCCTTGATATCACTGGACAGAGAAAGTGTTACGGATTCCACAGAGTATCACACTGTGTCAAGCAAAATTGCTTGAGTGGCTCAATTTCATCAGGAGCAGGTAGTCTGTGCATCCTGCTAGCTCTAGGGGCACCACAACTGAACAATCATCATGTGTCACCAAGTGCTGAGCCAGTTGAATCAATTTTTACTCCAAATTTCATCATTCTTCTGACTTCTTCTGACTTCTCCTCAAACTCTTCTAAAGTCTTTAAGATCTGTAGCTTATCCAACAAGGCAATCTTGACTCCAAAATGCTTCAATATGGCTAGGAATCTCTCACTCCAGGTTGGCCATTCTATGGGTGATACAAAACCGTACAATGGGCCTTTCCCTCTCTGAAACTAGCTTTTGTTTGCTGGGCCTTTGACTTTCTTTGAAATCTATCTTGGCATAACTATACTTATAAATCACACAATACTTTATTAAAATAGGTCTACCAGCATGATATAGTAGGGAAATGAAAATACAGTGATGCCCACCTAAGAGCAAAGATCAGCGTCCACCTTTGGCTGCTTTTTGATCATTTTTTTGCCGCGAAATTTCCAAGAAAAGTCGTGGATAGGATATTTAATGAAGGAAAATCACCTCAAGACAATGGTATCATTTGTGGATGACTATAAGTTCTAAACTTAGATAAAAATCGCTCATTCTGGACATTTCTTGTCTTTGGATGGTCCAACGCAACAGTCACAGTTGATTGCATCACAATCAACAATGACTTTTAGTCGTTTGATAGAGCATAGCTTAGATGGCACAGGACCGGTCATTGGATTGGAAAACACAGACACTCTTGACAATTATGTCAATAATCCAATTGACGATGGAAGTGTTCCACTTAATTGATTATATTGTAAATGAAGATACTTCAATGTTGTCAAGGAACCGATCGACAATGGAATGGTGCCTGTCAGTTGATTATTACGAAACTGTAGTTGATACAAGTTAGTCATTGATCCGATCAACGGTGGAATAGTTCCAGCCAATAGATTGTTACGTAAATGAAGATACATCAATCCTGTCAATGATCCGATGGAAGAAGGAATGGTGCCAGTCAATTGATTGTTACGTAACTGCAAGTCATACAAGCTTGTCAAAGCTCCAATAGACGATGGAATGCTACCAGTAAGTCCATTGTAAGAGGCACCCAAATATTCCAATCGTGTCAATGAACCGATAGTTGATGGTATGCTACCTATAAATTGATTAAATCGTAAATCCAAATATCCCAAACCTGTCAATGATCCGATTGACGACGGAATACTCCCAGTCAATTTACAATAAGAGAAATCCAAATGTCTCAATCTTGTTAATGATCCGATTGACGATGGGATCGTTCCTTTCATGCCTTTTATGGAAGAGAAAGATAAATACGTCAGTTTTGTCAGACACACTATGGACGAAGGTACCGTTCCTCTTGAATTAAAAAAGCTTAAGGAATTCAAATTTGTCAATAAACCAATCTGTGTTGAAATTTGACGATAATCCTTGTCAATTACTACTTCTTCAGTGCTTTGGCATTTTTCCAAATCCGGAATTTCCACAAAGTTGCAAGCAACAATCTTGTCTGCCACAGATGGACTAGAAGTACATTCATAAGGTTTGCATAAAGTGACTTGAAGATACAACAATAGTAGAAAGAGAAGCTGCATGCTTGGAAGTTATTTGAGAACATTAGCTTCAGCAACCCAAATGTTCACGACTAAAAACTATTAGCTTCAGCATCACGACTAAAAACGATTAGCCTTTCGAATTCATTACACTCTTCTACCGTTTCCGTTGACTTCTACGACTCAGACGAATACTAAATTAACCTCGATCATGGTTTACTTGATCCTGCTACTATTTTCGAGAGACAGCAATTTGAGATTAAGTTCCACGACAACCTAATCGCACTCATCTTCACCATTAATATTCAAACAAGTTACGCTGAGATTTTTTATAAGTATTTCATTACCAAGTCCCCATCCCACTTCTATTAACAGGCAAAAGACACTTGCAGGAGATGATGACAGTTAAAAGACTGGATTGATTCTGGTAGTGGTATAAAATATTCAATACATCATCATTGGGCTAAATCAAAATTAGCCCTTTATTGTAGCTACTTGCCAAAAAAAATATTTTTGATTGCTTGTCCCCCTAAATCATACCACAGCCAAAGCATTTCCACAAAACTTGGACTAAGGTGAATCTACCAATGACATGTCGACAATAAAGAGACACAAGGTCTGATCAACAGGTGGAGGAGTATTGGAGGCCATACTTGACACATCAATGTAATTGTAGCAATATATTTACAAATATATATTAAATATAGATACTGTCGAAAGACATGCAAATGAATTGTGTGGCAAAGAAATTGGGAATATGATGGAATCACATTTTCTTCTGAAATTGTAGTATAATTCCACATTTCTTGAATGCACGACTGGGAGAAATCAAAACGAAAATTAGTAATCCACAACTCATGCTCTGATTCATAAAGATTATTTGTTATTCAATCTTAGTATCTGGATAGTGTATAGATAGAATAGCAATCCTATGATTTAAACCATGCTGGAAAAGATGATCTCAAGACTATGACAAATGCAGACATTTCCAAGAGATTTGACTAGAGTTTCTACATCACCATGGGTGGAAGATAAGATTAAAGAATTATGTTTTTTATCTGTCCTTCAACTTTAAAATTTGTTTGTTTGTTTGCTCCATCACTCACGATTGGATTTTCAGGCCTGCCATTACAAAGTTCTTTTTGTTGTGCATACTTTAAAAGGTAGACAACATTTTGCTCCAGTACATTCATACAATGTATTCGTTTATGGAATCTTGTTGGATATCATTACAATCTCATAATTCGAATATTTTCCCCCAACATGGTGTTTAGAATCATGATTCTTGTACTCGTATATTGGAATGACTAACCATCTTTGTTACTCTTTTTAGCTGTTGTTGCAGTTGTAACTGTTGCTGTTGCTGTTGTATTTGCTGTAGTACTAACATTATTAGAATTCCAATAATGTTGTCGTCGAGAGGACGAAAACAATTCATAGGCATCCGAGGTTGCCGCATGACTCAACAATGATTTCTTTTCTACGACATAATCTCCCTTGACGATACCCACAGATTGATCCAAGATATCACGGGGTATCGTAGAATCAATCAATGCCTTTACAAAACCAGTCTTTGGTTGTGATGATACAAGAGGAAGAAGTTCCTCGGATTCTGAATTAGGAATTGACGAGTCGGAAGGATCGTCGTAATAAATTCTATCGTTTGAAGCAGCAGGATGGACATCACGTTTCTTTATATCCTGACGTCCTGACATGGTATTCTTGGAATTGGCAACGACAGTAGTACTTGTTGTAGTAGGCGCATTGGTTGCATCAAGACTTGAGGAAGGTAGAGACGGAGCACCATTTTCTTCATCCTTATCGTCATCATGACCATTGACAGTTTGCCAAGTATTGCAGGATGATATTGCAACCGCAGATACAAGTTGTGGATAATGACTTTTGACTACCTGTGTTGTATTTGACGTCGGCAAGTCAAGTTCTGAATTCTTGGATGTCACGGAGGAGGAACAATCG
>CAAAJI010000100.1:106168-116661 GCA_900642245.1 Fragilaria radians | reverse complement strand
TGTCAAAAAATCTGTATAGAAGATCGAATTTGCCAAAAATTTGCTGAGGATGCTTTTTTTACCATCCCTCTAAGCAAAGGAGGATGCGATACTTCTCTGAAAATGACCTATTGCAGATTTAGGATTACAGTGTATATACCAAGCACGTTATCAGCAAAGGAAGGTGATCCAGAATGCGTTGCTTGTGTGCATGAGCCATAGCATGGCGGTTTGGTATTTTGTAGTAGGATTCAATGAACAAAGTTTAATTACAGTATCAAGTCAAAGATGTGAAAATTTAGGTAAAGCCGACATGAGACACTGGTGTCCTCTGGAATTGAGATAATGTGTAAGACCGATGAGGACGGGGTGTCCTATCTTGTAATAAAGCTGAAATAATTTAAAGAAAGATATTTTATTCTTTATGGATGATTCAGTTCACTCTAAATAGTGTTATTGAGATAATGAGAAAGAGGACTAAATTAAAAATTCGCATGAGCTATATTTTACATTCTCTAAAGGATATTCTTATATATATACATCTCATTTTGTATCATTCGTTACTTCTTTCCTTCTTCTTCTCGTATTCATCTCTTTGTTGTTAGATTCTCTTTCAATTTACTCTCTAAGTATATTTCGGCGGCATCCAATTCGTCTGCAATTCCCAATTCTCGTGCTAACGTAACACAGTGTTTCGTCATAAAGTGATATGCCATAGCAATTGCCTTGGTATCATACAACTTATCCTTGAATTGATTTTCTTGTTCGACAAGAACCGCTTGCATCCCATTACGCTTGTTACGTTTCCGTCGTAGGAATCCAATTTCAGTTTTGGCCTCCAATCCTCGGAGGCAAAAATTGTCATTTCCAACTGTTTCTTCCGAGCAAGATCCAGACTCTTGCAGAGCTAAAGATTCTTTCAGTTCCTTACTTATTCGAGAGTATTCATCTCTTGAGTACCAAGTATTTCTGAATTCTTCGGTTGTGTAGTTATTGATATGCAACGTTTCCACAAAACTTGCAGTCGATACAAAGCGCACTCGTTTTCGCTTGGGTAGACTTTTCGGTGACGCTGCATCCGTCGTGGCAATGCTTTCAGTTGAAAGATCCATAAAAGGACTGTTAATAAATGTTGAAGGTCCCATACTTTGCTTCGTTAGGATGACCATTGTGTGTGTGCCTATAATTTATGTCTGAAAATAATGAACTAAAAGCTTTTGAAGTTTGTGAAGTTCCAAGAATCAGTCATTTCTGAGGTGCCTCCAAGAATTGGATACATCGAATCCTCTCCAAGAAGGTCACGACCAAGACTGCGAAATTAATGTAGTCATTTGAAATCCTTTTTTCATATTGACATCGGGCAATGTCAAGGTTTTGAATTTGTCGAGAAGTCATCGTTCCCTGTATGTAAAGTGCCTGGGCCCTGTGAAGGCATAGATCAATTTTTGATGATATGCCTCCCAAGCCGTTAAGGATATATTAACCTTGAAGATACATAAGAAGTTTCGATACGTGACAGTTTGGAAAAGAACTGCATAAGACACAAACTAAGATTAAAATTTCGGAATTCCATTTGCACCTTTGAGTGCTGTCGATAATCTGGAAAAGAACTGTGCGCAAGACACACGTATGGTTGAAACTCCGGAATTTAGGAAACTGCAAATTAACGGTTCCATACCTCAAGCAAAACTTGGAATAGTTTCGGATATCGGATAAAAAGTGACTATCATACAACAACTTTAACCATAAAAGTGTGATGATATGTTTATCAAACTGGATACTTTCGTCCAGAGGAAATCGTAGCACAGCAAGCATCGATTTGAAATGAAAAACGGATGGAGGAACGTATATTCGCAGAAATATGACAATACAGTTTATAGCGTAAGACGATAATTACGATCATTGTATAACTTGGCCATTAAATTAATACATATTAAAGTGTAGGATAAATATGAATACTTTCATCAGAGCGTCTCTTGGAATAATATTCGTTATGAAAACAGGATGTATGTTGTAAACTGAGTGTTAATGTCTTGGAATTCGAATTACTCATAAAAGATCTGATAAACGTCAGAGTAGATGGATCTATATATCTCCATTTCGTTGAAATTTTCTCTACTTTGTTCCTTGGTTGTGTCGTAGATGAGAGGAAGAAGTGGAATGATTATGAGTACATTGATTGCAAGTTGTTCTTGTACAATGTTGGATGGCGTCTTCACGTGCCATACGCAATTGCTTGTAGACATCTTCAACTTTCCAATCACGATGTATAGGAGTACTATAATGACTTGGATTATGATGCAAACTACTATAATGATGATTGGTATTGGGATAGGTCGAAAGTGATGCCGTCCTCGTGGATGTTCTTGCGGCTATTCGAAGGAAGGAACGAGTGGTGCCTAGTTTCGTAGTTTGATTCATCATCCAAAATGTTGACATCATTGATAAGGAGGTGCTCTGTAATATGGATATATGGTTATAATAAGAACTGAATTTATGAATTCAGCATCCAATCGAATAGTACTCTTCGTTTTTCTCCGAAAGTTCGCATTTTGGCCATCCTATACCGCAGCATGAAATCTGACGGTAGAATTCAATTTCAATTACAGGCATTACAGAAGTTGCCCAATTTCCTAGGAAATGACAATTCTTTTTGTCTATCTCTTGATTGATCTTCGACTCATGAAGATGATAAGAACAGTAGGTCGATCCTGAACTGACACTCAAGGAGGCGCATTTGATTAGTTTTGGGTGTATAGTCGTACCAGTAGTACCAATGGTTGCCCGAGAATTTTTTTCGTTAAAGAAAAAGAACTTGAGAATGGCCTTGTTTTGATGAATGAGAACACTGGAATCACCATACAATGAGTAGTACTAGATAATCTTAGCAGCTTGTGAAGTTGTGACTTCAAGAACTTTCAGCCAAATTAATTATGACAGGTGGTGAAAAATCACCGGCGGAAAATGTAAATGACCTTAGCAGACCTGTAGTTGGGTTTGCAGCCTCAAATGAAATTGTAGTTGCAAAGGATGGAGGACAAATTGAATCCATGAATTACATTGAAAATGTATGAAGGGAAAGGATACATGAACATGGATCCATGATGATTGATTGCCATGGACAATTGCCAAGACGTTCAAGGAACAGTGTGTGCAGTACCCCTTAAGCAATACAACTAAAACAAGACTTGAATGTTATTTTGAAGATTTCCATATGGAGATTCAAAGCAAATACAGAATTTTTTTGGAACCATGATCAAAATGTTGAGTATGTTGGTGTTGAAAAAATCTGGAACTTGTCTCTCAAATTATCCCAAAGCCAAAAAAATTATCATCTGTGACCTTACGAGTGGTAGCTTTGAAATAAACATGAACAGGAAGGGGATCATCTGCATAAGTGGTTGCTCTCATAATGACATTAGGGACAAAATATTTGCAATGCAACATCTTGATTCCATTCCAAAGGCAGAACTAATGTGAATGTTGACACACACAAAGAATTGGTACTTTTTTGGGATCAACAGCATTACTACTCATACTATGTGATTCTAATAGTCTGATACTTTGGCGCTAGATTAAGAATAAACTATGCTGAAATATTTTAATTTTGTAAATTGTGAGATTTTAATTTGGCTTGCTAAATTCTATCCTTGTGAAATTTCTCTAGATTCTCTCTTTAATAAGCCATGGTTTTGATACCCTTACTATTTACCCTAGATATTCTGTCCTGATCTTCAAATAGCAAATGTGCACCATCATTGAAGATAGCTCTGCAAAAAAATTCAATGATAGAGGAGGACACATAGCAATCAATATCCCAAATGACCTGTAATGATCAGTCTGGAAATACAGAATGATTCGTTTCAGCAACTTTGCCTGTACGGATACCCTTTGCAACGTTTCATAAGATAGAATGTCCGATAACAGACCCTTTTCAGCATTTTATAACCTCTGATTAGAGAGCAATAGTTCTTTCCTCTAAGAATGCAACCAATCAGTGGTGGGATATGTTTAATATTTATATTTTGGTAAAGAATCGAGACCCCAAGGGAACAATGGCTTCCAATGAAAGATCAGGGCAAGATATCGGCTATCTGGTGCAGATGACCTATCCAGGAGCACTTGAGTAAGAGACTTTAAGCGGTTAACATCATTTAATCAAGTTGAGTTCTGCCATGGACTATGCGGTTCTGTCCATTGATCTGTTGTAACTAAGTCCTGATGAATTTGTTTGACACACTGACTTATTTCAAATTTGCATAATCTCTTTCAAGGGCGGATGCATTGCCATATCTTTTGATAAAGTCTAAGTGTACATCAGCAAACTTCATGCCTGCAACATACAGTGTCCTAGACCTCATTCCAATGAATACTTGAAGATAGTTTCCTTGATATCACTGGACAGAGAAAGTGTTACGGATTCCACAGAGTATCACACTGTGTCAAGCAAAATTGCTTGAGTGGCTCAATTTCATCAGGAGCAGGTAGTCTGTGCATCCTGCTAGCTCTAGGGGCACCACAACTGAACAATCATCATGTGTCACCAAGTGCTGAGCCAGTTGAATCAATTTTTACTCCAAATTTCATCATTCTTCTGACTTCTTCTGACTTCTCCTCAAACTCTTCTAAAGTCTTTAAGATCTGTAGCTTATCCAACAAGGCAATCTTGACTCCAAAATGCTTCAATATGGCTAGGAATCTCTCACTCCAGGTTGGCCATTCTATGGGTGATACAAAACCGTACAATGGGCCTTTCCCTCTCTGAAACTAGCTTTTGTTTGCTGGGCCTTTGACTTTCTTTGAAATCTATCTTGGCATAACTATACTTATAAATCACACAATACTTTATTAAAATAGGTCTACCAGCATGATATAGTAGGGAAATGAAAATACAGTGATGCCCACCTAAGAGCAAAGATCAGCGTCCACCTTTGGCTGCTTTTTGATCATTTTTTTGCCGCGAAATTTCCAAGAAAAGTCGTGGATAGGATATTTAATGAAGGAAAATCACCTCAAGACAATGGTATCATTTGTGGATGACTATAAGTTCTAAACTTAGATAAAAATCGCTCATTCTGGACATTTCTTGTCTTTGGATGGTCCAACGCAACAGTCACAGTTGATTGCATCACAATCAACAATGACTTTTAGTCGTTTGATAGAGCATAGCTTAGATGGCACAGGACCGGTCATTGGATTGGAAAACACAGACACTCTTGACAATTATGTCAATAATCCAATTGACGATGGAAGTGTTCCACTTAATTGATTATATTGTAAATGAAGATACTTCAATGTTGTCAAGGAACCGATCGACAATGGAATGGTGCCTGTCAGTTGATTATTACGAAACTGTAGTTGATACAAGTTAGTCATTGATCCGATCAACGGTGGAATAGTTCCAGCCAATAGATTGTTACGTAAATGAAGATACATCAATCCTGTCAATGATCCGATGGAAGAAGGAATGGTGCCAGTCAATTGATTGTTACGTAACTGCAAGTCATACAAGCTTGTCAAAGCTCCAATAGACGATGGAATGCTACCAGTAAGTCCATTGTAAGAGGCACCCAAATATTCCAATCGTGTCAATGAACCGATAGTTGATGGTATGCTACCTATAAATTGATTAAATCGTAAATCCAAATATCCCAAACCTGTCAATGATCCGATTGACGACGGAATACTCCCAGTCAATTTACAATAAGAGAAATCCAAATGTCTCAATCTTGTTAATGATCCGATTGACGATGGGATCGTTCCTTTCATGCCTTTTATGGAAGAGAAAGATAAATACGTCAGTTTTGTCAGACACACTATGGACGAAGGTACCGTTCCTCTTGAATTAAAAAAGCTTAAGGAATTCAAATTTGTCAATAAACCAATCTGTGTTGAAATTTGACGATAATCCTTGTCAATTACTACTTCTTCAGTGCTTTGGCATTTTTCCAAATCCGGAATTTCCACAAAGTTGCAAGCAACAATCTTGTCTGCCACAGATGGACTAGAAGTACATTCATAAGGTTTGCATAAAGTGACTTGAAGATACAACAATAGTAGAAAGAGAAGCTGCATGCTTGGAAGTTATTTGAGAACATTAGCTTCAGCAACCCAAATGTTCACGACTAAAAACTATTAGCTTCAGCATCACGACTAAAAACGATTAGCCTTTCGAATTCATTACACTCTTCTACCGTTTCCGTTGACTTCTACGACTCAGACGAATACTAAATTAACCTCGATCATGGTTTACTTGATCCTGCTACTATTTTCGAGAGACAGCAATTTGAGATTAAGTTCCACGACAACCTAATCGCACTCATCTTCACCATTAATATTCAAACAAGTTACGCTGAGATTTTTTATAAGTATTTCATTACCAAGTCCCCATCCCACTTCTATTAACAGGCAAAAGACACTTGCAGGAGATGATGACAGTTAAAAGACTGGATTGATTCTGGTAGTGGTATAAAATATTCAATACATCATCATTGGGCTAAATCAAAATTAGCCCTTTATTGTAGCTACTTGCCAAAAAAAATATTTTTGATTGCTTGTCCCCCTAAATCATACCACAGCCAAAGCATTTCCACAAAACTTGGACTAAGGTGAATCTACCAATGACATGTCGACAATAAAGAGACACAAGGTCTGATCAACAGGTGGAGGAGTATTGGAGGCCATACTTGACACATCAATGTAATTGTAGCAATATATTTACAAATATATATTAAATATAGATACTGTCGAAAGACATGCAAATGAATTGTGTGGCAAAGAAATTGGGAATATGATGGAATCACATTTTCTTCTGAAATTGTAGTATAATTCCACATTTCTTGAATGCACGACTGGGAGAAATCAAAACGAAAATTAGTAATCCACAACTCATGCTCTGATTCATAAAGATTATTTGTTATTCAATCTTAGTATCTGGATAGTGTATAGATAGAATAGCAATCCTATGATTTAAACCATGCTGGAAAAGATGATCTCAAGACTATGACAAATGCAGACATTTCCAAGAGATTTGACTAGAGTTTCTACATCACCATGGGTGGAAGATAAGATTAAAGAATTATGTTTTTTATCTGTCCTTCAACTTTAAAATTTGTTTGTTTGTTTGCTCCATCACTCACGATTGGATTTTCAGGCCTGCCATTACAAAGTTCTTTTTGTTGTGCATACTTTAAAAGGTAGACAACATTTTGCTCCAGTACATTCATACAATGTATTCGTTTATGGAATCTTGTTGGATATCATTACAATCTCATAATTCGAATATTTTCCCCCAACATGGTGTTTAGAATCATGATTCTTGTACTCGTATATTGGAATGACTAACCATCTTTGTTACTCTTTTTAGCTGTTGTTGCAGTTGTAACTGTTGCTGTTGCTGTTGTATTTGCTGTAGTACTAACATTATTAGAATTCCAATAATGTTGTCGTCGAGAGGACGAAAACAATTCATAGGCATCCGAGGTTGCCGCATGACTCAACAATGATTTCTTTTCTACGACATAATCTCCCTTGACGATACCCACAGATTGATCCAAGATATCACGGGGTATCGTAGAATCAATCAATGCCTTTACAAAACCAGTCTTTGGTTGTGATGATACAAGAGGAAGAAGTTCCTCGGATTCTGAATTAGGAATTGACGAGTCGGAAGGATCGTCGTAATAAATTCTATCGTTTGAAGCAGCAGGATGGACATCACGTTTCTTTATATCCTGACGTCCTGACATGGTATTCTTGGAATTGGCAACGACAGTAGTACTTGTTGTAGTAGGCGCATTGGTTGCATCAAGACTTGAGGAAGGTAGAGACGGAGCACCATTTTCTTCATCCTTATCGTCATCATGACCATTGACAGTTTGCCAAGTATTGCAGGATGATATTGCAACCGCAGATACAAGTTGTGGATAATGACTTTTGACTACCTGTGTTGTATTTGACGTCGGCAAGTCAAGTTCTGAATTCTTGGATGTCACGGAGGAGGAACAATCGTTGTTGTTGTTGTGGATGGACACTACCGCAGAAAGTGGATGACGTCGTCCTAATTGTCGTTTCGGATGATTCCGAGTCGGATGTAACGATTGTTGTCTTGCCTGTACTGCCTCTGGTAAATAATCTGTATGGGGGAAAACAAAGACATGTACAATTGCACCGATAAACATTTCAATGCAAATGAGATAATCTTGAAGACCCTTGGCGACATCTTCCGATGTCCATTCGGATTCGTTGGAGGCATGATAATGAGGTATTAAATTCATTTGATAGATGATGGATATAAAAAGACTTTGCCACCACGTAAAGAAGACCAAGGCCTTCACGGATATAAACTTGGCAACGGGTCGTATGGGACTGAGCTCATTTTTGGTGGCATGATAAAAGAAAATGAGACAGTACAAAGCCCAACATTGGCTAAAGTTAGTAACAACACATATGTACAAATATCCAGATGTCAATCGGAAATCTCCCTCTTTGTACATATCGTTAAGCTCCAAGGTCATGACAAAGATGGAGCTAACGAATTTGAGTAATACGTATTGCAAGACACCGAATTTACACTTGACATAGAACGGTGATGTCCACTGAACCGATCTTTGGTTGTTGGATTTCGGTGTCCTCCTGGGTAGTGTCGTTGTCGTCTTGGTTGCTGTCATGGTGCTAGTAATAGTGGTAGTACTACTGACAGGTTGTCCCATGAGCCAGGGTTTCAGACACCACTGGAGTCCCCACATGTGTACACCTCGAGTGGGTGATTTGTCCTTGAGCATGAGAATGAGTTCCTCCTCACCTCCTAATACCTGAATAAGAAATTGTAGGAAGGAATAGAGTACATAGGATTCATAGACATCTCGAAGAGCTTCAATGTAAATAGCATACCGATGGAACCGTAAACATAACCATGATTCCATTGAGTAGATTGGTACCATCCAAAGTATTCTCACGATGTACATTTGAACATTTGGTTGATTGTAATTTGCCAGATGCATGACGATACCATACATGGAAATTGGAAACCCCAACAATACAAAGGCACCTGCTGAGAACCAAGCAATTAAATGAGGATCTGTCCCATTATTTTTCAATTCGTAGGAATACCATCCAATGGCTGATACAGTGGAAAGGACTGTACACCAAAATAATACCTTGGCTAAAAGTTGCATCATGTGGGATAACGTAGACCGAACTAGCATAGAGGAACAGGGACATGGAAAAGAAGAAGAAGATGGTGCGGTCGATGCAGTATTTACCAATGGAACCGTATCCGATGATGGATGATTCGTATCGTTATTATTGGTGACTATACAACAAGAAAGAAATATATTGTTAGGTTGTTGTTGTTGTCGTCGTTGTTGTTGTTTGGATGTTGGACTTTTGGTTGCTATCCGTGGTGAAAAAGGAAATGTAGACACATTGGACTTGGCTTTTCCAATTCGATTGTTGTTTTTGGCATTCTTGTTGTTATTCGTATTGCTACTACTATTGTTACTACTTCGAGATCGAATGGATCCAGTTTCCCATTCATCAAGAGATCTTCGAGAAAGTAAGGGTATTGTTGTCGTATAAGCATCCATATTTTGAAGATGAGGAGAATCAGATTCATTATTATATAGTAGCGGGTGTTGTTGTTGTTGTTGACTTTGGTTCGTGTTAGTATTGCTGTTAGCTTTCAACTTGTGGGAAGATAGTCGTTCCAAGTCTTTTACTTTCTTTGAATTAGTGTCGTCCTCTTCCTCCATCAACGATATAGTTGTCATTTTGGTATTCGTTAGTCCCCAAAGGTCATCCATGTCCATGGTATCTTCATTCGTAGAGTTTGTACCTAATGTAGGATTACTTTTTTGATCATTCAGAATATGTTCCATGTTATTGTTGTTGTTGTTATTGTTGTTATGATTATCATCATTGGTATCGTCATTGTCTGTTGTATCATAATTTGAATCAGTCGTGGTGGAGTTTGAATGATTGAACGTGGTGATGCCAGGCATCGATGCTACATCGTTACGAGGTTCCATCGAATCCATCCTTCTTCTCATCCTGAATATAAAACGTAACTGTCGAATATGGTATCAACCACCAAACGTAAGTAAGTATAGTCGCAAGTAACGTTAGCCACTTTGCCTTGCTCGTTGTTGTTGTTGTGTATGGAGTAGTTTTTATGTGTCGGTAATTTGGACTTTTTTTGTATGGAAGTCTCTCGAATATGACAACAACACGCAGACACACACACCCAGACAGACGTTCTAGTACTACTAGCATACGGTGGACTAAAAATACGTTTGTAGAATTGTTTTTTGCGGGCCAACGTACAACAACATACAGGAGGAGGACAACAACAAGCCACAAATAACACAATACAATAACATTCCACAGGAAAATAATCCAGCACAAGCGCTTCAAGGTACATACATACATACATACAGTCATGTAAAAGGCAAACTGAATGAAGGACCATGAATCAACCTTGCAAGAAAACGTAAAACAGGCAATATATACAACTT
>CAAAJI010000100.1:64617-75289 GCA_900642245.1 Fragilaria radians | reverse complement strand
TTGCAACTATTTTGATCATTATTCTATTTGTCTTTCTCTTTCGAATGTTACTATGGACAGCCCCCACCATACAAAGTAACAACACGGATATGACAGATGAGGAGCTAAAAAATAATTGTATATTGGATCTTGAGGAGGAGAAGATTCTTTCCTGTGAAGCTGGTTATTTGAAAGTACCCACTTGTGCCAAGGCATCCTTCCAGCAGTTGACAAACATACTACTTCAAGATAAGGACAGATTACATTTAAATCAATCCTATCCATGTGATGCAACCTATATGGGTCTCTTGGCTCTTTCAATTGCTCTTGCCAATGAAACAAGTCTTTACGAAAACAATGATAACAACTATACGATACTTCAATATTGGTCTTTGGCAACATTATATTTTGCCCTCAATGGACAAAATTGGAGAATTGATCAAAATTGGTTGACAGGAATAATCCCTTGTAATGATGATGATGATGATATTCAAGATTGGTATGGTATATCCTGTTTGGAGGAGGAGGCAACTATCGTGGACAAAGTACAATTGCGGTCAAATAATTTGATGGGATCCCTCCCAACAGAAATTGGACTACTAACATCTTTACGGACATTTCAAGTTAGTGATGTAACTGGGACATTACCCACTGAACTTGGGATGTTACAGAATTTATCTGAATTATGGATATCAGAAACCAGAATGAGTAGTAGTAAGGCATTCCTACCGTCGGAGATTGGTCAATGTCAATCATTAACAACAATGGTATTGACAGGAAGTAGCAATGCCTTATCAGGTACCATCCCCACTGAGATTGGAAGATTGTCACAATTAAGTACGTAAAATCACCAAAATGAATGAATCCATCCAGTGCTCGCATGTTTATCGAACCAGACACCAACATTTTGTACTTTACTGTCACTATTGATACGTCTCTAAAAGATTTTATGATACTTCAAAGTAATGTGGAGGGGACACTACCCACGGAAATGGGCCAACTCTCTAGTCTAAGAACTCTGGATCTTGCTGCCATGTTCAATCTACGAGGAGGCATTCCGTCGCAGTTTGTCAATCTATCAAGTCTGGTGGATTTGACATTGACAGATGTCTTTCATGATGAAATACCATTCCCCTCCTTTGTTGACTCTCTACCAAAATCATTACTATCACTGCATCTTGTACGGTCAAGATTCAATAGTACCATTCCTAGTAGCATTTGGGAATTTCATAATTTGACAAGTCTTGTCATGATAGCGCTGGATTCTTTGACTGGGACATTGCCTTCTGAAATCGGTTTAATGACAAGACTTCAATCCTTACGATTGGAAGGGTTACACCTGGTTGGGTCTCTCCCATCAGAAATTGGACAACTCAACTACTTGACAAGTCTCAATGTTGGATGTAGTGAATCCTTTGGACAGTTACCTACTGAAATCAATCAATTATCCAAATTGACAATTGAAATCCCAATCAACTGTTGAGAATATATCCTATTGTATTGCTATTCATGTACCATTGCCCGTCTCTCGCTCCAATTAATGTTACAAAATTAAGTTATTGGGATTCCATGCAAAAGCAGAATTTCAAGATCACTTTTGCTTGACATTTAGAAAGCATTGTCTAATAAGATTAGTGTTAGAGTATAAAATAACTGTCATTGAAATTTGGCATGGGCCATTGGAATCAAAAACTGTATCGAAAATATTTCTTTCTTACAGCTTAATCAAGCAATTCAATTGCAACATTTGTATCCGTCTGAGACCTTTGATTGTACTCTACAAGCCATACAATCTAGTGACTGATCAGAAACCCCAAAAGAATAATAAGCTTGTAAACTATCATGAGAAATGCCTTTGTAAATTCTTGTTTATCTTTCCTTGTTTGTAGACATTTTTTTAATATCATCACTATATTTCAACATTAAGGCAGAATGTCATGCAACAGAGTATTTTTTAGAAAGTCATTCAAACAAGCGTTCACTACATTCCTTATTATCTCATTCCTGAACAAAGAAAAAGCGTGATTTGTTGAATCTATGGAGATAGTTACTGTCTAGAGCAATTGTGTTTTTAAGCCAGACAGAAGGGTGTCATCCAAGGGCTCCTGAAAATTGATTCTGCCGCAGATAGTATAAGAAATAGATATTGCAGCACATCAGAGTGGACAACGAAAATATCAGTCTGTAAGTACTGGTGCACAACAACTAGAAGTTGAGAGTGGCATATAAGTGCTAGTTTGACAGGAGTCATCAACAACAGACAATTGCCGTAGTAGTGAAATCATTTTCCTGTGCCCTCGTCGGTTTACATCCTGATATTGTGATGTTATGACATCTTTCAAATTGCTCTGTTTGGCAAGGAATTGGGCATGTTTTGGGACTAACCAAAATGATTGGTATGGAAGGCATGCTAGAATTTGAAATGTAAGAATTATCAGAATCTAAACCTTAATTCATGGAAGCTCTTGGAGAAATATGTCTGGGTAGAAATTGCAATAACAGTTACAATAATAATGATACCAAGTGTGAGAGTCAATCGTGTTTGCATGTGACATCGTTAATTGGTCTCAACCAACCGCTCAAGTCATTCAGGTGACAAATCAAGCTGACTGGGCCGACAGAACAAGTCCTGTATACAATTATACGGTGGGCATTGATGAATGATTACTGGTTTCACTCTTTTCATCATCATGAAAGGTATCAGTACTCTACTAGTTGGATGATGTTGTTTAAACGTCCTCTGGTTTTGGTGAGACCTTTAAAGAATCATCATGAAGGTATGTAATGAAAGAGTTTCTTAAAGTGCAATAAATTGCTTTGATAATCAGAATTGTTTTAATTTTTCCCTAAAGAGTCACAGCAACTCCATAGCTAATAATTTATGGTGAAAGAACGAGTAGAAGAAATCAATTAATTTTTGTCATTATCTTTTTCCTGAGCACACAGTTGTAAAATAGTTGATGTTGGGATTCCAAATAAATATTTATCGTCTTGATGCCATCAAATTCAGTCGACTTTCTTCGGCTCAAAATGTTTGCATTTAGATTTCATTGGTATCCAAATTTGATTTATCTTCACCCAGAAATGTGCTCTGTGAAAAGTAGCAGATTCCTCAACACACTAGATAAGTAGCCTTTTAACGCTGACCAGTTTTGCACCGTCCTATCAACACCTACTCTTTCCAAGTAAATTTTACACAATGTGATTGTTGTCATATGAATAAGGTGCAAGCATTCTCCCGGATCCCATTAGTCATTGATGACATTAAAATTTTCAAACAGCGTATGCCAGGAATGCATTTGGTAATGCCATTAAGACGCAGTCAACAAAAAATACCTTTTCTACCATAGTTGAGTTATTTTGCTCTCAAATGCTGCATTGAAAGATTTCCATGGTATACTCGTACTACTATAGGTTATCAACGAATGGGTTCTTAAGAAATGTCAACACATTGAAGGTGCCAACTCGTATCGAAATTCGTTCCTGTTCTCATTCACATTCCTAAAGAATTCGGATTTTTGTACAAAATCATACTTTGTCTCTTTATAAAACAAAAACGATTAGTAACTACAAGATGACTTTATCGCAATGGATTTATATCAAGCCTGACATGATGACATCTCAAGATCATCAAACTACATTCGTTATTATTGTGGATGTTGATATGAGAGATCAATACAAGAAAGATCCATCCATTCCACTGGCAGCCGTTGTGGATTCCTTCGATGTTCTGGTACGTGATATCGACTTGATAAGACTTCTCAGTTTCTGTACGATTCACATTTCTAATGAATTTTTTATTTCATTCACTCATTCAACTGCAACAATGGAACGTTCGACATTTTTATACTTCCGAATAATGCTCCTCCTTGTTGACATTCCCAGAGATACGATACAGGTCAATCAGGTAAACTAGTACGTCCCTCCAAGACTGAGCTGAAAGATGTATTTGGTACCACTAATCACGATGAGATAATTGTCTTTATGTTGGAACACGGACAATGTCATGGCAAACCCAATGTTAGCAATGGAGAACCTGGTGCTCGTACGCGAAACGGAAAATATGCTACTGGAATGGCATATTAAAAATCTGATATCCACTCCTTCACACATGAGATCCTAATACATAATCTTTATATTATAAAACAATCTAGAAATTCGTTTTCTATATAGATCCCCACGGTCACGTTTCTTTTTGCTTTTCCAACTGAGATTATTGATTTTTTCTTTGTAGAGTTATGCCTGAGGCGTCATTGAAATGTTCAAGATTATTTGATAACATCAGTACCGTACATGTAACATAAATCCATCGAAAACAAGAACAAAGATAGAAATATCTTTTGGTCGTGTTTATTTTTCAATAGGGTTAAAGGGTACAAAAGAAAGAAATTTGCCTATGACGTCGAAGATGCAAAACAATCTTAATGTCAGCTGAAGTTCATTAAAAAAAGCCTTGCTCACCGTAAAACAAGCGAATAAAATACTATGGCTTATACAATGCATTTCAAAATGCATAAGTTCCAAACATCTCAATGGCATCATATATGGGAAGGAATGCAGATAAAGTTTTGTTTTTGGCGTAACAAGATTTAAAAAGCATGGGGGAAATCTCAAATGCAAACAATCGCGCCTTTTACGCCTTTACAATGCTTCGAATAATCTCAGCATATCTAGTAACCAAGACCCCAAAGACACAAGTGGTAAAATCGAAATCTTATATTTTGCAGAAGTTCTATCAATGATTTTTTTGACATGGTGGCAACTGGTATTTAATGGATAGACAACTATGTAACTACATTGATGAAGAATGTATGTTATTAATCATACTAGCTTTTCAGCAATTTGCCCAAAGACATTGAAATTCATTTTCTTTTTCAAATCTTCCTCTATGTTCTGATGAATTTAGCACACACTAATCAAAGCCCTTAATACGCTTAGATAAGTTATTTAAGCTCTTAGACTCTCTGTTATTAGAGAGCTAACTTCATAATTAAATCGTTATCTATATCATTTGTATAGCTGACCTAGATTGGATCCGGTACTGGATTGTACAATGATACTTTTCCATTTATAAAAAAAACTTAATCTTCACTAAGTTTAACTAGTGAATCATTTATCATAGTTGAACTTGTGGTAGATTTTAATAGGATAATTCTTGTAAGTACTAAGAATATTATTATTCTACTAATATCTACTATGCACAAACGGACGTCTCCTCATAACGGTACACGCACACATCTCCTAGTTTGATATTTTTTTATTAAACTGTTATTGTCTACAACCTATTTTGCTAGGGGTTAGCTCCTTGATCCTTTAGTCAAGGTAGGCCAAAAACACATATGTTGAACACTTGTGTCTCTTTTTGAAATCCAGTGATTGAACAAATATTTACATTAGCCTGGT
The DNA here is from genome assembly GCA_900642245.1 of Fragilaria radians. Classification (NCBI taxonomy): domain Eukaryota; phylum Bacillariophyta; class Fragilariophyceae; order Fragilariales; family Fragilariaceae; genus Fragilaria; species Fragilaria radians. The sequence continues at coordinate 69,907 of CAAAJI010000100.1, read as the reverse complement.
TTTCAATTACATTTGTTTTGACAGTAACAAACTAAATCTACAGTTTATTTTGGTCTTTGCAGAGACTTGGCAAAGGTTCATGCCATGCAGCCATCACGCCAATTTCAATCTTAATTTTGTAGTTCTTTTGAATTCCGTATCACATGTGGAAGATGCAACAATGCATTGAAAACGCAGAAATAGTGATTTGGAGTTTGTCACCAGCCTACAGCGTAAAAAAATATGATGATGAAATGCGCATTTCCGAAATGTAACTATTATTTTGATGTCATATCTAAGAAATAGGGAGCATTGTGTCTGGGGAAAGAGACTGTGTCGAGGAAAAGTCGGGAATTAACGATCGGAAACGTCTCCGCTGCGATAGCATAATAAAACTTAACTCGCATACTATTCATTCAAGAATGTAGATTTGAGAATTTCGAAGTTTGAGATCCTGGGCCGTCGCAATCCCGATGTCGTTTCAAGAGAAGCCATGAAATCTAGAGAGGGATCGGTAGATGCACAAAGATTAGCTTAGGTTCGTATGTCTTGAAAGGAGAGAAATATACAGCATTTACCAGGAAACATCAATAGTCATCAGACAATTAGAGAAAGCAGAACTCACAAGAAAAGACTATGATGCTATGTTTCACTATTGAAGCGATAAAGCTCTGAGAACCCTTACGCATTCTCTATCACAAGCAACGACAATGCTCCCTCTCTCTCAGATGTGATATCAAAGTAAGAGGTTGAACTAATGCATTCGAGAAATGTAATTTATGATCATTTCAACCCCGGGAAAAATGTCATTTCTCATGCAGTTGAATGCTTCTGACGAGAGAAAAAGTACCAACGGTTGCTTTGTTACTCCTTGGATATTTGCGAAGATTCCTGAACACGACAGGAAAACTGAGGTTGCATTGAAAATGCCATGTAAAGTTTGCATTTTCGTACTAAAACAAAAAAGTATTTACAAAGTCCCACTTAGTGGAAAAAGACATGCAATGACAGGATCAAAGTGAATTTGTGAAAAACGTTTGTTCGAAGGTAATACCGTTAAGATTAACGGACTTTCCATTTATATAGAGGATTCCATCCTTTCAAAATGAGGACGAACAATTGAGGATGAAAGATGACTGACGTAACGAAGAAGAATATGTCCGCTGCACAAACTTCCAAACCCCTTTCTAAAGCCAAGGACCTTTCAAGGTCCATTACCTCGCCTCCACACTATAATGTCCAAATGCTTTTTTTCTAGGTTTTCTCAAAAGAATCATGCAACACTTCCATGATAAAAAACTGATTTCAATTCTTTTTTAATTTATCGCGTTAGCGGCTGCTTCGAATTATGATTAGTGATATGCATTTTCTGAACGCTTTTGTATGAATGAAAAGCATCTTGCTGTTAATATCTAATAAATCACCTCAGAATTTACAAAATTGTTTATATTGTGCTTGTCTGATCCTGTTAATGCTTTACACTTTACTGGAATTTTACCTCATGATTAAGCATCATCCAGCCTGTATGTGTCTCCAAGTATTCAGTGACTCTGAATAAAGACTGCAACTTAGATAGACAGGAAGTTGGAAACTATAATTAGCAACTTGCAATATTTGTTCATCGCTAAGAAGAGTGATTCTAGGTATCACCTTCCTCTCCTGCACAGCTACATTTCTGGACATGGATGAAAGCTGCATTCTGGATCTAAATTTCGAACGAGAATTACAATCCGTCCCACTCTAAGATCAGGTGACGGATTTCTTGAACATTACAGTATATTATAATATATTTTCCATTCACACAGGCAGCACTGGAGAAACGAGGTTAATCCATGGGTGCAAAATTCAAAATTCCACTGCATATCGTCTGCCCATCCCTCATTTTTGGCAGTAAATATAAATCTTTTCTCAAATACTTGTCCATAATCAAGTTATCATGGTTTTGTCCATCTAAAATTTTTCCAGTAGGCATCATGCTATTTGAGTTTCAAAATTGTTTCCTGTCTTTCACCTTGTCCATGTTTTACGCTGAGATATAGAAATCACACAATGATAAATTACAATGGATTATTTTTGATTTTTTAATCTTGTGTAGTCTTTGAACTTCTCTCAGAGAGAACTTCTTGAACCTTCTCAAGAGATGTTTGTGAAGTCTCTTGCAGAAGTAGATCTTATTCTAAAGCTTCTTCCCAACTGTTTAGACAAGGCCCTTCAACTTGTTCATAAGGACAAGCTGGGGGTCAATAAGGATGAGCTAGATTTGAACTTAGATTCTTAGTTATTAGAGATCCAACTCCTTAACTTTAAATATATAATTTGTATAGCTGTCATGGATTGAATCTGTGCTGCATTGTATAATGATACTTTCCATTTATAAAAAATACTTAGTCTTCACAAAGTTCACCTATTGCATCATTTATCATAGATAAACTTGTGGTAGATATTGACTAGGATAGTTTACTTGTTTCTATCCATAGTGAGTTGAGTCTTCAAATACTTATGAAATTTTGTTTTCCAATATGTAAGACATTTTTTCACTCTTAACTGAATCAGATATTGATTAAATTATATTTGGTTTTCTCAGATCAATACTACAGTCATGTCATCTCCAAGGAAAATGGATATGACAAAGTCTCATGTACACCATGAACCTCATTGATCCTTAGAAGTCCACATTTGCATCTTCTAAGTCTTCGTAATGCTATTATCTCCATCAGCGCATTATTAATCGGCAATTACTTGCGTATTTGCTAACACTTCTCCAGCGTAAAAAATTAATCATACTGAAATATATACAACTTGACTTCAGGGAGAAGATGTACTGGTACCGTACACATGACAAAGATTCAAACCATGCAGACATTACTTCAATTTATTCCTAAGGTGTTTTTCTTTTGAATTTCGAATCTCATATACATCACAACGATGCTTGGTCCCCTAGAGAAACGCGATTTGTAGGCTGTATCGACTCTATAGTGTTAGCAAAAGTGTAATGATGAAATGAGTGTTTCCGAAATGTAACTATTATTTTGATGTCATATCTAAGAAATAGGGAGCATTGTGTGTTGGGAAAGAGACTGCGTCAAGGAAAATATGGGAACTAAATATCCGAAACGTCTCCACTGCGATAGCATAATCGAAAATTAAGCCATTTTCTACTCATTGAAGAGTGTAGATTTCGAATTTCGAACTAAACACCTGGGCAGTCGCAATCCTACTGTCGATACACTGTTTCAAGAGTAGTCATGAGATCTAGAGAGTGGTCGGAAGAATTGCAATTATTAGCATAGATTCTTGTGCTGTAATGTTAAAGCAATAGGCAGTACAGGCCAGGAAATACCACTGTACATCCGACATGATCATTTTTAGAGAGAGCATAGAACTCACAAGAAAAGATTCGGATTTTGCGTTGTGTATCAAAGCAATGAAGTTCTCAAAGCCCTTTACTCATTCTCTATCCCAAGCAATGTCAATGCTCTCTCTCTCTCAGATGTGATATCAAAGTAAGAGGTTGAGAAAATACATCCAAGAAATGTAATTTATGTTCAATTCAACGCTGGGAAAACGCTGTTGAGCATTGTTCCAGTCGCACGCAAGAAAAGTGCCAGCTGTTACTTGGAACAAATTTACTACATTACTGACAATAAATGCGAGAAGATTCCTGATGCGACAGACGAGAAAACTTACGTGTTTGTTGAAAATGCTATGTAAAGTTTGCATTTTCATGTTAAAATAAAGACCTATTTACAAAGTCATGCAATGATAGGTTCTAAGTGAATTTGTCGCAAAGGCGTAAAAAGCTTGTGCAAAGGTGCTTTCCTCCAATATATTTATCGACAATTTTCCTTTTATCCTTGGAAAATGAAGCATAGTTACGAATAGATGACTGAATGAAAGTATAGGAGGCTACACAAACCTTGATTCCTTTCCCGAACTCATATTGTCCACGTATTTTATTGCACCATTAACAAAAATCACGTAAATAAAAGCAATACTATAAAATAAGTGTTAGAAACCTGACTCAAATTAGTTTATTTATCAACTAGAAGGTAAGCGTTTGTTTTACTACGCAATTTTGTAATATTCTTGATAAATACTTTCTGAAAGCATTGGTATGAATCAAAAACATCTTGTTATTTTTTAAGTAGTCACTTCATAATGTACAACATTGTTTAAATTATGATACTTTAATCCAGTTAGTGCCTTAAGATTATCTGTCTTCTTACCTCATGTCAATGCAACATATTGTCCCCCTTGTGTGTCTCCAAATATTCACCTATCTGAATAAAGACTGCCCTTTATAACTTTATAATGTCATTGCAAATGGACCAATGTCAGGGAATTGACGCTTACAAAGAGTAAATGGCAATCTTGGATCATTGCAAAGACAATTTATTGTAGGTATCAACATCCTTTCCTGCACGATTATGTTAAATGAGTATGCATACAACTAGATTTCTAGACATAGATGAAAGCTGAATTCTATTTCCAATACATGTTCCTCTTGATGGATGATTATGGTTTTCAAGTTAAACCAAATATGAGCATGGGTAAGACCTCTCCATTGAAATTCAAAAACATAAAGTGCGCCTAAGTAGCATCAATATTCTTTCATACAATTTTTTCATTATGATATAGGCCTGAAAACCTTTCCTCATAATTTAAGACATTTCGTTCATTACGCCTCATAAGGCTTATTTTGTTTTCTCAGATCAATACTACAGCCATGTCTTCTAAACGAAAAATCGACAAAGTCTCATGTACAGGATGATCCTTAATGATTCTTAGAAGTCCACATTCGCATCTTCTAAGTACAATATCTATCTTCGTAATGGCATTATCTCCATCACATTTGTGAAACAAATGCCAAATACAAGCTTTTCTAGCAGTAACGATTTAGCATTTTCCTTTTGTGAAAAGACACTCACAAGGTTTCCTGTTTATCAAAGCTGTGGCATTGAATGAATACAGCCTCTTGGTAGAATCATGTTTTAATACACACAATTTCAGAGACATTGTAAGGCTCATTTTTAAAATTCAATATAATAATCTATGGCTGGATTTCATTGAGCGTAGATTCAGTGAAGAGAGAAATTCAACATCGAGAAGAAGAGTTACTCTCCAGAAAGTCACTTTGTGGGGATTCTAGCCTTTTCAATACATCAGAATGTTTTGGAAACTCAAGTGAATAAACATGTTCAATTTCCATTATTTGCATTTATAATTAAACCTACAAGCTCTTTTATTTCTTTTGGTGAATGGAGTGTCATTATGAAAAATTCAAAATTCAGACACACCTCAAATTTATTCC
>CAAAJI010000100.1:21971-60801 GCA_900642245.1 Fragilaria radians | reverse complement strand
TCATATTGTCCACGTATTTTATTGCACCATTAACAAAAATCACGTAAATAAAAGCAATACTATAAAATAAGTGTTAGAAACCTGACTCAAATTAGTTTATTTATCAACTAGAAGGTAAGCGTTTGTTTTACTACGCAATTTTGTAATATTCTTGATAAATACTTTCTGAAAGCATTGGTATGAATCAAAAACATCTTGTTATTTTTTAAGTAGTCACTTCATAATGTACAACATTGTTTAAATTATGATACTTTAATCCAGTTAGTGCCTTAAGATTATCTGTCTTCTTACCTCATGTCAATGCAACATATTGTCCCCCTTGTGTGTCTCCAAATATTCACCTATCTGAATAAAGACTGCCCTTTATAACTTTATAATGTCATTGCAAATGGACCAATGTCAGGGAATTGACGCTTACAAAGAGTAAATGGCAAATCTTGGATCATTGCAAAGACAATTTATTGTAGGTATCAACATCCTTTCCTGCACGATTATGTTAAATGAGTATGCATACAACTAGATTTCTAGACATAGATGAAAGCTGAATTCTATTTCCAATACATGTTCCTCTTGATGGATGATTATGGTTTTCAAGTTAAACCAAATATGAGCATGGGTAAGACCTCTCCATTGAAATTCAAAAACATAAAGTGCGCCTAAGTAGCATCAATATTCTTTCATACAATTTTTTCATTATGATATAGGCCTGAAAACCTTTCCTCATAATTTAAGACATTTCGTTCATTACGCCTCATAAGGCTTATTTTGTTTTCTCAGATCAATACTACAGCCATGTCTTCTAAACGAAAAATCGACAAAGTCTCATGTACAGGATGATCCTTAATGATTCTTAGAAGTCCACATTCGCATCTTCTAAGTACAATATCTATCTTCGTAATGGCATTATCTCCATCACATTTGTGAAACAAATGCCAAATACAAGCTTTTCTAGCAGTAACGATTTAGCATTTTCCTTTTGTGAAAAGACACTCACAAGGTTTCCTGTTTATCAAAGCTGTGGCATTGAATGAATACAGCCTCTTGGTAGAATCATGTTTTAATACACACAATTTCAGAGACATTGTAAGGCTCATTTTTAAAATTCAATATAATAATCTATGGCTGGATTTCATTGAGCGTAGATTCAGTGAAGAGAGAAATTCAACATCGAGAAGAAGAGTTACTCTCCAGAAAGTCACTTTGTGGGGATTCTAGCCTTTTCAATACATCAGAATGTTTTGGAAACTCAAGTGAATAAACATGTTCAATTTCCATTATTTGCATTTATAATTAAACCTACAAGCTCTTTTATTTCTTTTGGTGAATGGAGTGTCATTATGAAAAATTCAAAATTCAGACACACCTCAAATTTATTCCTTAGGTGTAGTTCTTTTGATTTCCGAATCTCATATACATCACAACGATGCTTGGTCCCCAAGATAAACGCGACTTGTAGGCTGTAGCGACTCTATGGCGTAAACTAAAGTATGAAGATAAGATATGTGTTTTCGAAATGTAACTATTATTTTGATGTCATATCTAAGAAATAGGGAGCATTGTGTGTTGGGAAAGAGACTGTGTCAAGGAAATTTGGGTAACTAACAATCGGAAACGTCTCCGCTGCGATAGCATAATCAAATACTCAGCCACTTTCTACTCATTGAAGAGTGAACATTTAGAATTTCGAAGTTCGATACACCTGGGCAGTCGCAATTCTACTGTCGATACAGTTTTTCAAGAGTAGCCATGAGATCTAGTGAGTGGTCGGAAGAATTGCAATTATTAGCATAGATTCACAGCTCGTGAAAGGAGAGCAATAGACAGCATAGACCGGGAAATATCACTAGAAACAAGACAACTAGAGAAAGCACATACATAGAGAACTCACAAGAATAGACTCGGGTTTTATGTGGTGTATCCAAGCGATGAAGTTCTCAAAGCCCTTTACTCATTCTCTATCCCAAGCAATGGCAATGCTCCCTCTCTCTCAGATGTGATATCAACGTAAGAGGTTGAGAAAATACATCCAAGAAATGTAATTTATGTGCATCTAGGAATGTAGTGTAGTCATTCTTCGTTTCGAATGACCAACGGTTAGCCCTAACCCCCTTTTATGTTACATAGTCCTAACTAGACCTAAATGAAAAACGACTTTGTACTTTTTGACGTCTCTTTCGCAAGGAATCATAAAACGGTTAAAGTTTTCATGCATGTAGAGGATGTAAATGAATTCGTCGCAAGGTGGAAAATTCGTGCGAATAAAAAGAAATCTTTATAAAATATAATAATTATGCATGTCGTACTTTTACTTAGGGAACAGTTTTACTAGATAATTATCTATACCATTTCAGGCTATCATGAAGGCGTATTGGCAATTCAAGTGTTCCAAAAGAGTCTTCGTCTTTCTAAAAATGAAATTTTCAAGTTCTATCACACATACCATAAATCATTAGATGAACCTTATACCTGAATAGTGGCAAAATCTCCATTTACCAGGTTGTCATTATCAAAATACTTTCCTCCTTTTTAGACAAATTTTGTATTGCTTTGCCATCAATACTTCGGTTCCTAGTTGCATAAAGTTTCAGGGTACGTATGAAAGGATACTGTTATTTACTTTGTCATCAGCTGTTAAGAAAAATTAGCAAGATAATTGCGAATGACAAAGACACACCAGGACAAATTCAAATATACTGTAAAGATAAATTAAGTTACAATACACGCGTTGACAATGGTTTTAGCTAACGTGCAGCACTAGGAGCGTGACTCGCAGTAGTCATTTTGTGTGAAAATGCTTTTTCTGGTCCATCCCTGCTACTAACGTCATGTGTAAACCCCTTTTTTGTAAATTTTTATGGATCCCTTGTTTAGTTCTTCATCCAGTTTGAATCACAAAAATGCTTTGGTTACACAGATAATGTGCCAGTTCCTCCTGGTGAACTAATGAATATATTAGTATGATGCATGAGTAACATTAGCAATAATTGGAATTTCTTGGAGCAGTGCTAAATTCCCTTTGTCTGTATCCATTGCATTACCAAATACAGGTATCTTTCTGCTTGGATCCGTGCATTTTTGGCCAAATGAAGACTTCTCCAAATTTTGTTATTTTGGTCCAAATGTTGCAATCCTAAAGCGTATTCCTGGATTCTAGAATTGCTATTACAGGAGTTAACAAGAAGTTTTGCTTTGTCGTCTTGTTTTGACTAGTCATGCTTTCTTTTCAGAAGGTAAGGGAGACAATAAGTGTGTGTAATTGATAAAATCAATGGCTTCCACCAGCTGAGAGATTTCTTTATTGGTACTGCACACTTTCTCAGTGATGTATACACACATTTGTTTGATACTCTCAATCCTTGTTGCGAACATCGATTCTTCAGCAATTTCATCAAATGTTAGTTTAGTCATGAAATTGGAAGAAATTCTTCTTGCAGTACAGATACCATCTGTGTAAACTATGGAGCATGTCTTTGAGAATTGAAACCAGTGCAGAGAGTCATTTTTAAATTCGTTCTGAGAAAAATATGAATGATGAACTAACATCTTCCATGGAAGCATTTTCGCTCTGAAAAGCCATGCTTATTGACTCCAACCAGAGTAGTATGATCCTCTCGATTCTCTCTTTTTAATAGAAATTCCATCTGTATAGTATTTGCATGGCATTTGGTTGGCGATGGGGGTGATTACTTAATTACTTAATTATGCCGCAACTTGCAATATATGGGAGCTATCATTATTAGCAGTAACCTTTCATAGCAAGATTCAATCAACTGGTGCACGCACCCCAGACACTAGTTTCCCAGTTCGACATTTTGATAGTTAATCTTGTCTAGGGGCAGGAACAAACTGTTAAATGTTTGATCGATATATTAATCCGTGTTGACGAACGAATTAATAAATGTGACAAGAGATAACATGAAAGACGTTTCATTTCTAGGAGTTGAATTGTATTTTTCAATCACGTTTGAAGCCCCGTAACTGTGAACTCTTCAAAGTACAAGCACTTGGGTGTAGAAAAGACTTCTGCTTTCGAACTCGAATCACAGTAAGAAGCTTCCACCCAAAAAAACACATCCACCAAACAGAAGCTCTCTCGGAACACGATGAATCATTATTCAACCTCAAATCGATGGCATGTTCAAAGGCTGAGTAAAGTTCAACGACAGGACATTCATCCAGGAACAACTAATAACAACAATACAAATCAAGATGATGATAGTAGTGATGATAATGATTATAATAATGCTCTTCCTGGAGCATACGCAGTCTCTCGTGGAGGAAGGAGTGAATTTCCAATCAGTCCTTGGGAGGATGGTATTGCCAATAACGTCAATATTGTCGATTCATCCTCGTCATCAGCAACATCATTGCCGTCCTTGCCTACTACAAGACGAGAGTCCATGTTGTCCAATAGAATTGTCGAACGACACGAAGACGTTGCATCGAATCACAATATTGATAATGATCCATTACGACGACAACAACAACAACAACAATTGGAGGAGAATCTTGAAATGCCACAATATTATGGAATTGAGAAGGGACAATCAAAGTATCGTGTTGGCAGGGTTGCTGCAATTATTGGTATTCTTGTTTTTCTAGTGATACTAATAATTGCCTTGACACTGGTTCTTACAATGACACTGTCGACACCTATTGTCACGTTAGATACCAATGATGAGACAGAACAAAACAAGACGAATGTACTCTGTGGGTTGGATCCAAATTCAATACTGCAACAGTGTAATTCTGGTGTACTAGACATTCCACCCTGTGCTGAAACAACCTTTCAAGAATTGTCTATAATGCTTTTGAATGGTACCAATCATAGTAATATTCAACATCCTATGTATCCGTGTGATACAGCACATTTTGGTTTACTTGCTCTGGCTGTTGCCAAGGTAAATGATGTTAACAATCAGATGGATGACATTCAACAATATTGGATATTAGCAATTGTTTTCTTTGCCTTGGGAGGTGGACAACAACAACAACAGTGGCGACAGGATCAAAATTGGTTAACAGGAAATTCTCCCTGTAACGGAAATTGGTATGGTATATCATGTTCTTTGGAGGATGGAACCAATATGGTGGAAAGCATTGACCTGATGTACAATAATATAGTTGGAACATTTCCTATCGAAATAACTGCTCTTCACTCCATACGGACCTTGAATCTAAATGGTGGAGATGTCACAGGGACATTGCCTCCGGAAATTGGAAACATGGCGAATCTTACTTTCTTGTATCTTGAGGATACAAATCTAAACGGGTCGCTACCCACAGAGATTGGTTTGTGTCAAAGTTTGAAATATCTCAATGTACTGCGAGCGGACATTTTAGGTTTGATTCCTACAGAAATTGGACAATTATCCCAATTAGGTAAGAGTAACAGTCAAATCTTGTATTTCTCATTCTCCTTTTCGATATCATCCTACAAATCATCTTTGCTAATCCCACATCATTCTACTTTAGAATATCTTGGATTACCCAGTAAGGTGAATGATACATTACCAACTGAAATTGGTTCCCTTTCCAGACTTCAAGTCCTCCAATTGGTGGATATGGAAAATTTGAGGGGCGGTATACCATCCGAATTCCAAAATCTATCCAGTCTAACACAGCTTAACGTCGCACGAAGTATGTATGATGAAATATCCTTCTCCTCATTCCTAAATTCTCTCCCAACAACTTTAGTATCATTGGAATTAGAATCTTGTGGCTTTCAGGGTTCGATATCACAACATATTGCCGCATTTCAGAATATGACAACCTTGAAATTGGTAAACTTAAATTCTATAACCGGGACGATACCATCGGAAATTGGATTAATGACAAGACTACAACGAATTGAATTGGAAAATTTAATGATATATTCCATGGTACCATCGGAAATTGGAAAATTGACACAATTGACCTATCTAAGTTTACAAGATAGCCGAGTTACGACTATCCTACCATCAGAAATTATGCAATTAACTGGATTGCAAATTATCCCTCCAGGTGGTGATGCGTAAGGTGTATGGTTTATAGCTGTATACCTCCGGATGAATTTTATCATGAGGTTTGTGGTAGAAAACACAACATCTCTGTTCAGGTCACCACGGGAAGTCTTTGAAAAGTTATTTTATGTTGCCTTATCAGGATATTTGAAAAAACGAAATCCACTTCGATTGAAAGGATTGGACGAATCAAAAATTGAAGGAAGTATTACACAACAGAGGCCATGAATATTCTCACAATATTCGGAAAATGAGGATTCCACCATTATTTGGGGGGTTTCACAAGGAATTTAGTTGGAGGATCAATATAACGAATTGTCATGGGCGTATCTTTTCTCAACTCTAATACCCTATGAATTTGATTTGGGGGAGGAGCCATGAAACTCATAGAGTTCATTATTATGTTCTCAAATGGTGAAATAACTTCTGATTCTATGGATTTCCAATTTTGTAACAAAAGAAAACATTTACGGACAATTCCTCGGCTCATGCAGAAATTTGTTTTGTAGTCTCTCTTATAGTCAAATTATACATAATAAATGAATTTGTTCTGAACGCTTTGAATGCTATTAGGAAATTCTTGATTATGGATTGGCAGGTGCTTACAAACAATTACTTCAAATGGCGCCAGTTCAACATTGCACGTAATATATTAGCTCCAGGTCACTAATGTATGCCAAACTCGAGTATGCTTGAAAGAAAATTCTTCATTGATTTCATATTTTAGTGGTAGAGTGAAATAATGATATCATCAAGATAATTGTTTAGTAGAAGGGTGAAATACCAATATCATAAAAGATAATTGTTTAGCACTAAGGAAGGACAATTATCAGCTTATAAATAATACAATTGGCTACTGGCGCACCTCTATTGGAGACTTAGAATGTATCAGCAGTGACTCCGCAGATGTCAGATGCGTTTTTTGTGCCGATAAAGGATTTCTAGCCTTTTTATGGTTGCAATGAAATTCCTGACCAAATCAACTAAATTTTAGTTTCAACTAAAAATTACTGCGAGGTAAAAAGGAAACAAATATATATCGAGGATCATCCCTTTACGATGCTTGGTGTGATGTTATTTTCACTTCAATACGAAATCATTCTTCATAATTCAATCGTTAATCCAATGGTATATGCACTGAAGTGTGTCACCACACGAGCCACGACTGAATGTTTGATACTACTTATTATACATCAATGGAAAATTTCAGAGCATGTATGGAATATACTATACAAAAAGTATTGGATGCAGTGATGAAATGCGATAACAATAATACCGTAAACCTAAACTGAAGCATGAGTAACCATCGCAGGCATCAGAATCAAAATGGTCAGGTCATAAGCACTAATTTTCGTCTTGACAAAATTTGGGAACAAATCTGGCTTCGAATTCCATTCTACATAGGTGCTGTTACACCAACGGCTTTGGTTGCAGCAATCCAAGGCATAGGGTTCACGGCTAGTGGTATAACAGCCGGTTCTTTTGCTGCTGCCATGATGTCATTTGGAGGGGGTGCAACTGCTTCTGGTGGTCTTGTTGCGACTCTTCAATCGATTGGTGCTATTGGTGCTCTCCCTGCTAGTGCTGCTTCCATAGTCGCTATTTGCGGTAGCGTAGCAAGCGGTCTACTTCTTTATGGTTGTATCAAAGCGTTTCAACACTTCAAAAAAGAATTCGATGCGCGTCAAAAAGTTAAAAAGTGACCATGATAACGGTTGGACTTCAGGCAATGGAGTCATCGTAGGCAATATAAAATAGCAACATTTTGATTTACATTTAAAGATTAATTTTGTGACAACTTGAACCAGCAATACGAAGTGTTAAATGAGAATCTTTTAAACAATTCCTGGTTTATGATGAATGTAGGTTGATTAGTTAAGTCATGCTAAGAATATGTGAGACTATTAGCATTAGAAGTATACCAGACACATTTTTTGTTTAGCACAATCATCACAACGAGGGACAAATTTGTTTTCGTAAGAACATACTTATTCAACATTTAAAGAGTATTGATGGTTGTTAACCATCAACAATCATCTAATCATCTTCAACACTTTATAAGTTTTAATTATTCTTTACTTTTCATTTGTTGATTTTCTCATCATCCATTTTCTATACGGAGTCCAAGCCAAGCACACTTACTGCATGTACTGACTAAAATGGACTTTACCACAGGCTGGTTTGAAATTTTTGATGCCACAAATAAACTGCCCACTTCCATAGTTTACTATTGAAATATGTTAAGTCTTTATCAAAAATATCAAAGTAGGTGAATAAATATGGGATTTCTCTTAGTTCTGAGGCCTGAAATGTAAATCCTTTCCCTCTGGCTATGTGGGATCTCTCGTGAGTTTGGCTACATATATACTCCTTTGATACTCATCCAACAGCATATGTCAAGAATGATATTACTTACAATGTATTTATCAACAATATTATGCATGTCTCAATTATAACAACTATTAGAATTGGAAGGCACACCCTTCAAAATGAATAAACACATAACAAAAGTCTCTACATTCAAAGAAAAACAGGATTGTGGTAAAATTGTAAAAAGTGTGGACAAGACAGTGATGAATCGCGAAAATGGGACTGGAATCCATTATTTGTGATTTATAGTAAATTTAGCATTCCTGTAGATTCCTTTCAAGATGGAGAAAAAGAGAGAGAGGGTAGATTTTTTCGTGTATATGTTAGCCATCTCTCTCTCTAAAGTTCAAATTCCACAAACAAAAAAGTCACTGGATACATGCTAACATTCATCTCAAAGATAAACAATTAAAGCATGCCTCCTCATCAACTTTTTTCGTTTTCACCAATATCACACATGTTTTATTTCGTCACAGTCTTGGCCTTGAGAGCTTCCAATTCCTTAAACTCTTGTGTCAACTTGGATTCTGTTTCAAGTACAGCCTTTCGATTTTGTTCTTCCTGTTTGGCATATTCCTTCTGCTTCTCAAGGAGAGCCTTTTCTTGTTGCAACTTTAATTTTTGTGCCTCCTTGGCCTTGCGTTCCAATTCTTGTTTCTTCGATTCCAATTCCTTGGTACGTTTCTGAATGGTCTTTTCATCCTTGGCAACTTGTTGTAGGAAGGATTTGTATGCCTGTTCTGTCTTGCCAACTAACTTTTGTGTCTTCTCCAATGCCTTTTGTGCCTTGGCAGTTTGTGACGATGCTTGACTCAATGCCTTGGCCGTGAGAGAACGTGCCTCGCGTGCGGACTGTAAGGATAATTCCGATCGTTGTAATGTTTCCTTGCTTTGAGCTGATAAAGGTTTGGATGGAATTGAAAGTGTAATTATATGTCGAGACAAGAGTTAGATTTAACTATATATCATGATGAAAGCAACCGATCTAATCATAATCCTCAAACGTACCAATTTGCAGTGTGAGAGAATTCAGCTTCGATGGATCTTGCTTTCCATCATTGGACTTGAACGCTGACAACTGATCATTGGCTTGGAATACAGCCTTCTTTGACGACGTGACTTGAGATTCAGCTTGAACAACAGCCTTGAGAGCAACCGTATCAGCCTTTTCAGCCTCCTTTTCTTTCGCTGCCGCTTGCTTCAAGGATGTTTGTGCCAATTGCAATCCCATTTTAGCATCCTGTACGGCTTGAAGTTCAGCAGGAATAGTAGGGGCTTTCTTGGTATCCTTTTTCGTTGTCGATTCCTTTTTATTGCCGTTGTTGTTGTTGACTGTATTGGATGTCGTCGTCGATGTTGCTGGCGCATTGGCTGCAAATACAGATGACACAGGCAATGCTGTAGTTGCTAATACTGTCATTGTAAATGCAGCTACAGCCTGTTTGGAAATTTGCTCTGTCAATTCCTTCAACGCAATAGAAGAAGGTGATGATGACGAGGATGATGATGGTAACACCTTCAAGGATGTCATTGAAGCTTTGTTTGACAATGACGGAACAACAAAGGCTGTAGGCGAAGGTAAGACTACAAATCCATCAATCATCCACAAGCCAGAGGTCATGAATAGAGTAAGGTGAAGAAGTTTCGTCGGCAGAATCATCATCATCTTTGTTAACTTGAATTGAGACAAACAAAATTGAATTATTCAATTTACTAGTAAATATCCAATTCCTCATGGTATCTTGCTGAGTCCATACTAGGATCAACTGCGTAATTGCTTACGTACGTGTGACTCAGATTCCTACAAAATAACCACTGCCAGGTGGAAGATGAATCTTAATTTAACGGTAGCATGATTTGGTACTCCAGTAAACAATTGATACTGCCAAACCTCCAGTACTCCAAGATGTGACTATGGGATTACAAACAATACATCATACTCCCAGTCAAGTCTCCTCATTATCTTGACCATTGATTTGCATTAGCAATTTCAGTTACAGCACAATATTCAATTCAGCTGCTACCAAGGCCAAGTGAGGACACCAATGAACTTATCTTTAAGCAAACAACTATGCTAATTAAAACAAAGGAATTCACCCGTGATTGTGGCTTGTTCATATCATCCCATTCTACTAGGCATTTATGATTTGTACTCATATCCAATCCTTTTTCTTCACAATATTTGAGCACCTTATTTCACTTCCAGGATGTATCCATGATATCCCCTGTCCTATCCAATATCAGTTAGACCTACTGAAAAACTAGTAAAAATACTCACCCAACCAGTGAGTTAGTGCTTGGCCTCAATGTAAATTATGCAAAACATGTGCTTGGAGCATTGGCTGAGCTGCATAATTCTTCAGGCTTACATCTGCAAGGATATTATCAAACATGATTAAGTGGTGAGCTTTTTGTTTCCAGAATTTAACCTCAAAATCCAAGATTCTTGGGATTTTTCTTGATGATGACCGATTAAAGGAATTGGACACATATGGAATGATAATGGGCTGGGATCTTCTCAGAAAATTAGGTGCTACACTTAACAATAAAGATAAAACTGTTACATGGGACAATGAATGACAGGAGCTCTCTGAATTCTAAAAAAGCCATTACTACGATTTATTTGGTAACAAAGGAATTCAAAGTCTTATGGATGAATTTTTTATCATTCCACCAAGATCCTAGATGCAGAATGTAAACCCACAAGATTAGAAGAAGTCATCAAGACATGTGAGAACCTCAGTGAAGAGGAGCAACACCAATTACTCCAAGTACTCACAAAAATATGAAAATCTTTTTGATGGAACGTGGCTCTCATAAGTCTAAACTTGATAGACCTGGGATCTAAGCCAGTACATGCTGGCCCCTATACTGTTTCTAGATCAGTGGAGCAGCAGCTGCACAAAGATATTGCAAGATTGGTGGACATTGTAGTCCTAGAGGAGGATTCTACTTCTGAATGGGCATCCTCAACATTTGAAATTGCCAAGATGAATGGAACTATAAGAGTTGTTCCTGATTTCTAAAAAGTCAATTCATGACTTCAGCATCCGTGCGGAATTTGTACAACTTTGGCCTTAGCCCTCTACTTGTGCCCTATCCAGCATTTACAGTATACCGTACAACAAAGTTTTCAAAATATAATCCCACAATTGGAGACACTCTGTGTTACTGACTTTTAAGAACTTGTACATGTACCAGGATTTAAAAATACCTGATTTTTACTTCAACAGTGAGATTAACAGGCTCAGCCTTGAGGTTTACTCGTCAACTTTGCAGCCTATATTGTAGCCCTTCCACATGGGATCTATACAGTTTACTTCAGCCTCTCAGCTGAGAACATCAATGAGGATTAGGCTATAAGCTCTTGCTTTATGCTTTGAGAAGGTTAGTCAAGTTCTGAGGCGTTTCTTGTGTTTCCCCGCAAAATGGGTGCTAAAGTAAGTTTGAAGAGCTTTCTTACTTGCAGTGATATGTGTTTTTAATTCCAATTCAACCTGTCCTGGGTTGAAGTTATTGGTTCCCAGCTTGCTATTTTTCTGTAGCCCTAACTTCTAGGGTTGTACCCATGTTCACTGCAATGGTAAAGTCCTGCTTTTTGTGTGGTTCTGTGCAGTATTTGGCAGCTGACCTTTTTCTATTTTTATGACTCTGGCTGCTCTCCTCCCTGGATGACCTTTCCACATATGAACTTATGTAGCTAATTGACATCAAACACATGCTTCACCTTTCCAGTCTTAGACTCAACAACTGTAGCACTGACATCATTCAATAGTGATTCATCTTAATTACAAGGTTGAAGCCGTTCTTTACAGCCTTTTCAATACTAAATTGATGTATCTATAGGTCTGGTACATACATTATGTCCTGAAGCGTGACTATAAGTTTCTGGAGGATCTCACTTCATAGCTTTCTGATTTTCTTTGCAATCATTACGTTACTGTTGGAAACGGTTATTTCCTCGAAAATCATTGTGTTGATGTTGGGTGATAAGATATTTGCTAGTTTGAATACCTCTTTTGCTTAAAGTGTGTTGAAGAAAACGCATGATGGAATAACATTTCATCGTGTACGGGAAGCCATTGCAGCTAAAGTGATGCGGTTTGCATATGTGAGGAGTGAAGACAATTACAGTTACATCTAGATAAAGCCCTTACGTTATGACAGGATACACCAATGGGTCAAGCATTGGTTGTTCCGTGTTCTCGAGATTCAAAGGTGAAATATATTTAGATGATTCGGATGTCTAGGAGAATATTTAGAATAGATATAAAATGTGCTTTGTAAAGTAATTGTAAGAAAATGTGTCAAATGTGTATTTCATGCCTTCGGTTGAATTCCTATATTGTGATGGATCCTTTTGGTAAATGATGCTATTTATTTTGTTCTATTTGTTGAAGGTACTTTTCATCGCCATTTCTTCAGTTGCTCTTTTCAAGGATATCTAAACTTCTCTAAACAAGAGCATTGAATATTGGATCTTTGCCATGTTGGAGCACTTAAGATATATGTTACAATATCTTTGGCACATCTTAATGGTTCGGAAAAGAGTGTACACAAATAGTTTTTGTCATCCTTTTATTGCTAAGGTGGAAAGTGGTAAATTAAGTTATAGGCTCACAATTTACACCAAAAATAATGTAAAGCATAATTTTATTTTAGAACCAATTTAGTAGCTTTTAATATATGACACATCCCTTTGAAGGATTTTACCATTAATGGAATTCTCTCACTTAACTCCATTTTCTCTTCTTAGATTCTAACCTTTACTCTGATCCTATCGTTTAACAAAAATTAGTCATAATCCTGTTACATTTTCCTCACAAACCTCCATTGTGGTTGCATACTCCTTTGGTACTTTGTTGAAGATGTGGAGCATCACATCTATATCAGATATGGTTACTACTAGACTTCAAAGTCTTCTCCTCAATGACAACACCTTGGTTATCCATGGATCTGGATCATCTTCTGGTCAAAGTAGTTTCATCTATTGAAACTCTGACTTCATCTGTATTTTCATAGCACCAGTCTCCTCTTCAAGACGTCCTTCATCCACAAGCCCAAAAATTACGTCTTCTTCATATGCAAGCGTCAGGTAAACGGAAGCGAGTGTACTTGGGTTGGCATCTTGCTTAGTCTTGACATCCACTGGTATAAGTACATCCAAGTAGCCTCTAGGTGTAGCCATAGCCTAAAACCATATGCCAAACCTGTGAAGAACGATTAAATTTCGGAAAATTACCGCAAGGTATCCCAAACAATTGCTCCTTTGTGACAAATATCACTTGATAGCTTGGACCGATTATCCATCCTAGGTGTGTTGGTTATTATGGACGATTTTATGAAGTGGACACTTGTGCAGAGCATGTATATGGGGAATTGATATATTAAGACATATGGATCTAAGAAAATGAAGGACAATGGTTCAGTGTGTCAAGTGATGCTAGAAAGGATTGTTGCCAAACTTATGTTACGGAATGGGTGGCATTACTTCCATTGAAATTTCATACTCATATGATTTTCAAGATGGTAAAGACGCTTTAGCCTAAGTAAGTATAATACAATTATCTGAAATATGTACCATTCCAATAGACCATTTCCAAAACACTTGCAATTGACAAAGGACAACATACAGTAGTCGTAAAGATTTGTAGCATTCAGCTATACTAGTCCGTGGGGAAATAATGCTGTGAAAAGGAGTAGTCATGGACTAGTCTGACAGTATTTACGTTTCATTTTGAGTATTTTGCATTTCATAAAATAAAGGAATAAGGAAGAAGCTAAACATACGACACAACTAAGAAACCAAAACAGAGAAAAACTACCTATTGCTTACTTCTATAGGACTAATCTATAAAAATAAATATATTGATTTCATTGCTGATGTTCCTCATATTCTTTAGAAGTTGAAAGAATTCTTAACAAGGAATTGCTCTCTAGATATCTGAAGCCAGCACTTGAATCCATGAACAAGGTCCTGAATTTAGAGCAGACCCATTTCAACGCTTCCTTTGTAATACTCTACAACTGAATCTGCAATCCATGCCACAAAAAGAGTTGATCATGCTATGAGACAATGTTAAGGACACAAGGGCCTGGGGCAAACAATTGGAGAACAACATTGCATTGGCATTATGAGTTTTGCAAATCCCTGCCTATTCACCTACAATCTAATATATGGACATGACATGCTTCATGCTATTATGTTTGACACTACAATTTGTGAACTACACATGCAGCAAATATAGATGCCCAATTTATGAGAAACTTAATCTTGTCAAATACATGATTTCAATCTGGCAAAGGAGATTTAGTCTGAGAAGAGTCAATTGGCATTCCTATTTTCAAACATTTTAGAAGTCATAAATATAACAGTCAACAATGCCTAATGTTTATGAAACTCTGTCCTGTTTGTGTTTGCTCACAGATTCACAATATTAAAAAGAAACTTCAAATTCTTCACATTCAAGTTGAGACATCTCCCTGAGAAAAAATGAGACTCCAATTGCAATGCACTTCCATTGACGATATTGCTCAATTGTATAATATTTCTTTTTGTGGATTTGCTTCAAAGCAAGTTTTGCATCTTCTTCCAAATCACCCATAGCCCTTGAATGCATAAACTCAAATATGAACAATCGATTAATATTTTCAAATGCAATTGCAATATCATATTGACCATGTCCACCTTCTCTACTGGATGATGTCTTTTGACCACAAATTGTGGTAAATATGCCGAAAAATAACATGTGATAGGAATTTTCACTCCTTATATCAAAACAAGAGCAATTTAGCAATATTTGGCTCATCAGGCTGCAAAGTGACATAGTTTCAAACAACTCTGCTTGTAAAGCATTGGTGATGCTTTGTTGAAATGAAGAGTCAATCATTCCAGAATCTGTTACACCAAATGAACAATTAGCCCATTCGCATTTAATTTCTTGATTTGGCATGGAAACCTTCTTCTCGTTGTACGTAAGATATCCTGTATGAACGAAAAAGCTTAAAATCAAATTAAGATTGAATGAGCATCCATAGTTCGCTCTTGTTGATAATTTGCCAATTTCATACATATTTCCTTCATACAATTCAGCCAAAATTTTAATCAAGTTCACATTCAACACCGGATTGATAATTGAAGAAATAGAATCAATGTTTGCTGTTTGTACCCAATATGATGCCAGTTCTCCCGTGTCAGCATAATTCATAAATGACCATGGATTAATCACATGATGAGACCCCATATAATACCCGTTATACCATTCCATGACATCTTGAATTCCTTTTTCATCTCCATCAAGAAAAGCTGATATTTTCGCCTTCTGTAAATCCAAAATATTGTGAAAATCGCTCAGTTTTACATGAATAAAGAGTTAGATTGTTCAATCCAGAAAGCATTCCATTTCCTTTGATTTCGACAATACCCATTAAACATGCTCTATCCAATGCTTGATTGCCTTTCAAACCATTCGAGTAAAATTCCCCAAAGAATCTGGATGCTTTCTCAAAAAATCCCATTCGAAATGCATGATTCAAGGGCGCATCATATTCATCAATCAATAGAATCACTCGTTTCTTGAATTTCTTTCTTAGACGGCTTATCAAATGCTTCAAGAACCCAGCAGCAATGGACTCATTTGGTTGAGCTGTAGAATCATAGCAATCAATGCCAATAAACTTTACATCTTGTTCATTTAAATTCTCCTCCTGATCTTCAAGTGTCTCCCTCAGACATGACCAAACTCTACTCAACATTTCCCCCCAATTATCTCCAACAATTCCCTTCATATTCAGGAACACAACAGGGTATTTTCCACAATGCTTTTCACTAAATTCTGTGTTGCTCCCAATCAAGAATCTGCTGAAATCTTTCAACTTAGCTCCAAATGAAAAGAAAGATTTCAACATGGATAAATTGGTGCTTTTCCCAAATCGCCTTGGTCGTAAAAACACACCGACTTTAGCAGATTCCTCCATCCATTCTTTGATAAACATTGTTTTATCAATAAACGCTGCATTTTTTTCAATGATGTCGTCAAAATCTTCCACTCCAAGGCAAATCGAACCAACGTGTTTCCTTTTCTTATCGCTTCTTGATGAGGATGCCGCCAAAATGGTTGTCATTTTCTTCACCTTTGAATTGGCCAAGACGAATTCAATCTGGCCGTCACCCCATTCCGGCTTTTCAAATTACTCGTCATTGCAACGCCTGCTTGATTACTTAGGGGCTCTTTTTTAGTTCATGGAAGACATATAATCTAGATAAAGCTAAACACTCTCATTCAAAGTGGAGAGTGTTTCCAAAGGAAAGAAATGTTGTTTGAACAAATGATCCCAAATAAGCAGTATTACCTTCTATTGGTTTGAAAACCGTTCTGCATGTTTACTTGTACTATCCTATCAGGTCACATTTCTATTGAATGCAAACTTTACCGCATGTAACTGTATCTTTCATCAACTTCAAATTCCAATTGAAAGATACTTCCATCTTTACAATAAACATCTCAACCTTCAGTTCTTATCAATCCTCTTTGTTTAGCATGGACTTCACCAACTGCTGAAATATTATCCTTGTGTGATAGATTGATAGAGTGATTCTGAATAATGTTTAGCTATTGGAAATATCCCTTACGTTCATTCCACCTTAGGTTTATTTGTTTAGGTCATCCATTAGGGATATTAAATATTCAAGATTGTGTGGTCAGAGTTGGAGTGATTCTCTTCTTTGGAAAAGTTGATGAATGGTCGATTTGGAGCGAGAAGTTTCTAGCAAAAGCTAAGAGTGAAATATGCGGGCTGCAAAAAATAAAAGGAAACATATTAGTGAGGTTTGAACCCACTAACCTCAGAATAGTTTACCGTAAGAATTACTTAAGGAAAATGAAATATGCTAGCCTAGCCAGTTGGATTAGACAATAAGTTCCAAGATCAATTATTCAATGCAATAATTAAACTTATAGGTTAGATAATTAAAGTAACTGTACGGTTAAAACGGCCTACCTAAAATAGACCTTATGTACAAGTGCCAAAGTGCACTCAAGATTCACTGGAAGTTTCAGTAATCAAGATTGAATCCTTGGAATGGTTGATTCATTTGACTTCTACAACTAAAGATATTATAATGAATTGAATTACAATTCTATCATACATACCACATTAGGAGACTTTCTACAGGCATGGTGCAGTATTCATTTAAAGCATCTACATGCTACTGAAGAAGATAAAGATTACACCATTTAAGGAGATCTTTTTGGGAAATTAAGATGCAACAACAAAAGGAGGTATTAAGTATGCATACACAGATTCCAAGAGTCAAAAAGTTGGTTCATTTGTTTCCTGTTCTCCTATTGATTCCTCAGAAGACAACCAAGATGGAAGAAAAAGGGAAGATCATTGCATTTGACTTGAAGACCAGAGTTGGGTAACCTTCAGACGCCACCAAATAAAAGAAGTATTTCAGGAAATTCAAAGATGACAATCCCCAAGAATGGATAGACATGCTGAGAGACTTGGAAGAGATCTGGACCCCCCTGGTGGCACTGACAGGGCCTTTACAGTGAGAGCAATGGTGCGTGAAGAGAGTGCAGTTGCGCTTGAGACAGCTCTCCAAGATGCCACGACGGCAGAAGAGATTCAGACAAGTCCAATCAGTGAATAACACATCAACCAAGCCTTGAATGCAGGAACAGATACAGTTTTGCCGCATTGGGCATTGGTAACTCAATGACTTAAGTTAAACGGGAAGACGTTTAAGCCGGTATTGTTGACCACAAGACAGATGGCTGCGTCTATCAACCGTTTAAACAATGCCTTACCTTTCTGTCCCACTATAACAGAAGCCTCCACGTTTTCAGAAATTGAGCTTATTGGGCTTTGGGAATGATCTCTTCCAGTCACATGGAGGTTCAAGTTTGATCTGGACAGCTACATCCCCACTCTTCACTCAAGGGCCAACTTGATGGAAGCCTGTGAAGCAATTGAATGAAGCAAAATCACCGTGGAAAGACCATCCAGGGAGGAGAGCAGCCAGAGTCATAAAAATATAGCTGCCAAAAACAGCACAGAACCACACAAAATGCAGTAAAGTGATGGTAAACACTATTGCAGTGAACATGAGCACAACTCTACACACAGTACAGCACACTGTTATACACTAAAAATCAAGCAAAATCCACAGATCACGCCACAAAGGCCGATAAGAGCAGTTTTTCAAACCAGAATCTCCGCAAGGAGATCAACCTCTTTGCCAAGACATCATCCAAGAAGAAGATTCTGGAGATGTGTGAAATGCCTCTGTTATTCAGAGAATGCAAGCCAAATTAGATGGAGACAAGAAGCCAGAGACAAACAAGAAAATTGTGGCAACTGAGAGTGAAAGTGTTTTATGTGGGTGTGTTTATTGTCATTTAATTGCAAAATTCCTTTTTGCTTCATTGCTCACAAGGTCATAGCACTAAACTAACATATCAGAGAGACAACTCTACAAAACAAGACGAAAAGTCTAGAAATTGTAGCGGCATAGCTGCAGAAAAATAGCAAGCCGGGAACAATTTTGTATGACCCTTGCCAGGCTTAATTGGTTTCAACACTGTGGGAGAAGCAAGAAACTCCTTAAAACTTGGCTCTCCCTCTCCAAGCATAAACCAAGAATTTGAACAACATAGTCCTCATTGATGCTCCCAGCTGAGAAGCAGAAGATAACTGTATAAATCTCACGTTGAAAGGCTATGGGAGTAGTTGCAGAGTGGAGGAGTAAAGCTCAAATCCCTCTTGAAAGCACAAGCCCCTGGCCTAGTGAGCGCTAGTGGGATAACGATTGGGTTTTCTGAACCTGGGAATTGTACAAGTCCTTAAAAGCCAAAATCTTAAGGTTTTTCCACTTGTGGATTCACTTTTGAGTGAAGTTGTTGCAAAGCAGACTATAAACACTGGCTAGTGTGCAAGTGAAGGCTTAGACCCAATAAGATAAACCAAGAGCAAAATTGGACAAAACTCTGTAATTTCGGGTGAGCTGACACCAGAACTAAGACACCTACAGCAGCTGGCATTGGAATCCACAGGGATCTTTGCTGGAAGCTCACAATAACTGGACTTCACTCTATCCAGTCTAAGCAGACTTTGAGTTAGACCGCTATATGTTACCCTCACCAAGGGGCCCATCCTAGCGGTGTATAAATTTGGTAATCTGATCCAGACCCTATGGAAGTCTTCAAAATTGAACATTAAATGTTTTCATAGACGTAGACAAATATTTTACTTCATACATTGGGTGCTACAAATCCTGCAGGGAGTGCAATATTTTTGCATCGGGTGCTATTTTCTGGTATGTTATTCTACTCAGCTTGCATCGGTGCCAATACTACGCTTCTACGCAGATTTAATTTTATTCTTTCACATCCGAATCACATTCCTTGAAATATCAGAGTGTACACATTCCTAATAATATCATCCAACAATCCATATCGATTCCTTTCTGATGTATTACACTATCAGCCTTCATGTTTCCTTAGACTGAGTCTTTAAAATAAGTTATCATGTGCAACTTTCTCATTGTAGAAACAAAGTTTTCTTTTGCATCATCCTGTGCATCAGATTTCTACATATGATCTCGTACTAAATGTTGTAAGCGAGTGAGTCAGAGAGTGTTTGCGTCAACGTTTAATTTAGTAATCACAACTTTTAGTGCAGTTACGTTTGCTTTCAATCCTTTTCATCTTTATCATCTGAATAGAAGACTTGTTAACAGACTCCGGGTATCTGACTATACCTGCACGCCACCAAGTGTGCACAATAAACACCATTGTGTTTGATTTTAAAATCCTATTTGCTCTTAACACAATTTCGACCGTTGGGCAAGTCTGATTTCTTATTTTTTCTCCAAAGTCCCTTAGCGCTCATTTCATCAAATTCCTTTTGAAATTGCGTCCTGCCATTTAATGTTTTGATTGACATTTGGATGATTATAAGCTTCATCAAAAGCTTTTCGTTCTTCCACCAAGTCAAGCGTATGTAACGCAATATCTGCGCTTTCAACCACTAAGTCCCTTCCTGAATCTTGTGCTTCCATGAATCTTGATGGATCAAACCAGCGTTTCAATTTCGAAATTTCCTTCAAGACTTTCTTATTGTTGGGTGTTTTGTTCCCTTTGGTTGACAATTCTGATTCCTTTTCTTCTTTACTACCATTTCCTTCAAATTTTGAATCATATAGGTCATCATCAGTCCTCTCCAAGCAATCTTTCAACTTTATCCATCCATAACTTTTCCTTGACCAAATAACATCTCTTGACTTCATAATACAATTTGCCTTCAAATTCAGAATTCTATAAACATCCTTTGCATGCTTATTTGGATAACCAACAAACACACAAACAGTTCCACTATCACTCAATTTTCCTTGTATCATAGCCTTGGCTGTTGCAACACACATTTCACCAAACTTCCTTAGTCCTTTTAACTCCTTAGCCTTTTCTTTAAACATTATTCCAATGGTGATTTGTTCTGATCTTTCTTTACAATAATGTTATCATAATATGTTGCTGTAAATGAGCATTCAGCCCTTAAACCTTTGCGAAAACCACCCTCAATGCCAGTATCATAAAACATCGCTCGAGTCCTTCCATAAAGTGTCTGAAACTTGCGCTCCGCCTCTTCATTTCTCTGGGGTGCCCTTGGGCCTGAAAACTCGAATTTAACGTCGACACTTCGCTGTTTACAAAGCTTTCTATTCGAAATCTTCACCAGCGTCGTCAACCCTCAAAAACTTGATATTTTTCAACTCCTTAATCAAATTAATTATCTTTTCTTTCAGCTCAGATTTTGCCCTTAATAGTCTTTTATGCTGATACTGTCTCAAAGATAAATGCCATTCATAAAATCTTAGAAATATTCATTCCACACAGAAAACAAGCAAGTATAATGAGGATGTGGCAAGCAGGGCAAGGTCGAAAACTGGTCATCTTGAGCAAAATGTTGGAGATAGAATTAGTTCAAAACTACTGGCGATTTGAAGTGGTCAAGAGGTTTCTTCCCTTTATATGACATATTCATGATAAAGGGCAAAAAAACTTGAAAAAATAGATCTTCCTTTAGGAGCTGCTGAACATCAAATATACCACATTGCATTGATCAAGTCTAAGTCTAATTCTGAGTTGGATTGGTTGTGTCAACTAAATGTATTGGGTAAAACAGAGAATGACATGGATAAATCCTGGAAATGTAATAAAGTGCTCAAATATTGTAAAGAAATATAAATGGACATGAGTACAACGCATAAATGCTTAGTAGAAGGGAATGATCTCAATAAGTCACAATCATGGGTGAATTTCTTTGTTTTAAGTCTCAGCAACCCTATACCAATAATTAATTTTGCAAGAAATCAAAACCTCCTAGATAAAATGCCTTTTCAACATCTTATACAGTATTGCAAGGCTAAAACACCAGTTAGGGTACAGAAGTTTTCACCATCTCCAACAAGTGTTAATTAAAAAATTGATTAGAAGTTCCTAAAGGAATCAAGAATGCTGTCTACTTAGATTAGAAAAGCGGCAATAATCTATGGGAAGAGGCTATTTAGACAGAGCTTAAGTAACTTACAGATTACCAGACATTCATAGTACTTGATTAAGGGAGAGCATTCCTGCTAAGTAACAAAAATTTCTGTACCACATTGTATTTAATGTCAAGTATGACTTGAGACATAAGGAAAATTTGTTGCAGGAGGCAATTGGACAATTAATGAAAAGGAAGACATTTATTCAGGGGTTGTAAGTATGGAAACCGTAAGAATTGGATTTTTCTTAGGAGAATTACATGTACTCTCCTGTTGTGCTTGCAATTTTTGAAAAGTCATTTATATGGAAAGACCAAGGAAAAGGCTTACATTACTGTTGGTCTAGAGTTTAGTACAAGCTTATGCGGAAAGAATCTTATCATAAATAAGTCATTGTATGGATTGCAGACTTCTGCCGCCATATTTCATGATCATTTAGCTGAGTCATTGCTAAGATTGGGTTTCAAGAAAACTAAGCATAACCTGGTAATTGATACTGAGTTTCCTCTATGATACCATAAACGATACCACATATAAATTGATGCATCTGAGAGAATGTGACGTGCTGTCTACTATTGAACCTGCAAAGAATGTAAAAGTATCTTGACAGGTTATCCAATTACAGTCTATACAGCCCATAAAACTAATACCTTCAATGGTCTAAAATCTTCAGATCATCTTTTTTGCTGGCTCTTACACCTAGAAGAATATGGAGTATAATTTGACTACCTCACAAGAAAGAAAAATGTCATAGCAAATGCATTATCTAGACTTGACATTGATCATCTGAAAATTTTGGAAGAGGAAGTCCTAGCACTCCTCTCTGAAGCAGCATTCAGCAAAATCAAGAATCCTATGGATATTGCTTTGGATATTGCTTCATTTTCAAGGAGCAGATGAAAGTCCAAGGACTCAGGGAGAAAGGGTAATCACATCCCCACTACGGTTTGAATTGGCAGATGTCCAGAATAAACATCCAAAGGAACTGCAAAGATGTTAGACCCAACATGGTCTTGCTGTTGCCCACGTACAAAGAGGTGAAACAGTGACAATGGAAATGAATTC
The DNA here is from genome assembly GCA_900642245.1 of Fragilaria radians. NCBI lineage: Eukaryota > Bacillariophyta > Fragilariophyceae > Fragilariales > Fragilariaceae > Fragilaria > Fragilaria radians. The sequence goes on along the minus strand of CAAAJI010000100.1, from coordinate 37,812 downwards.
CTGGGTGAAGAGTTCCAAGAACTCTTACAATCCTATGAGTTAAATCAGTTGCAACAACTGCTAAAAACTAATTCTGTTGAACGTGTTCACCAAATGTTATAGGACATGCTACGTTCTTAAGAACTTGAAGACTATGGTTTTGATAATCAAGATCCATTGTCGCAAATTTTAGCTGATTGCGCCAGCGATATATTTTCTACTGTACACTGTGTACTAAATGCTACATCGGCACAAATTATCTTTGGAAGGAACATACTGTTTGATTAATCTTTTACCTCTGAGTATAAAGAATAAAAAAAGCAGACATGAGGCCTCAGATGTCAATACACACAAGGAAAACTCAAAAAGAGAAAAACATAAATTCAAGGTCAATGACCAAGCATTACTGGACAGAGGGATTCTTCAACAAAAGTGTAAGTCCAAATTGAGATAGACCGTACCAAGTTGTACAAGTTTATCCCAACGGCACCCTTCAAGTACTTAAAGGTGTCTATGTTCAGCGCGTGTCTATATGTAGACTCATTCCGTATGTAATGATCTCGTTAGAGAAAAATCACATGAAATGAGTCCTGTCAAGACTAGGACACAAGACTACTCTTGCTAAAGACAAATAGTTAGTTGACAATTGAGGCCAAAAGTTTAGTTAGAGATATTGAAGAGAAGGTCCCTTTCAATAAGAGAAGTATACTCCTTCAAAAGAAGGTATTAGTTCTAGAATAGCATTCTTTGTGCATTAATCTATTCAATCTACCTACACAAAAGACGAAATTTGAGTAACTCACTTTCGACAAGTTTGGCAGTTATAGTCATCATATTACAGCTATTGCAACTGCCAATCAACTTTAGAGGAGACTGATAATCCTCATCTTCAACGTAGACTTCGTTCAAAGCCTCTTTCACTTGATTAAATGTTGAATGCTCCTGGCTGATTTCAACGTAGCTGTTTACAGCATTCAACATATCTGTTGAGCTAATGATAAAGGTTTAGATTTCTGCTATGTCAAAATGTAGCATATCACCAAATTTTTGGTTTGGTTAGTGTGCTGAAACAAGACTAATAATAATATTTTGCGCAAAGCTTCAGGTGAACTTAGCAGTAAGAATCTGTTTCTTTCTTCCACACCATCAATCCAATTTTGCATTCTGTCCAGAAGTGCTTGCCGATGAAAGTACATGTCTAAAGAGCTGACTCCATCAGAAAATGGCAACTTGTTCAGAAATCTCATCACCACATCTTCAAGATTACAACTCATTGCTTGATGGTGGGCTCAAACTAGTGGACAACGACTTGATCTCAAGATACGACAAGTTTGGTGGAATCCCAAGATTCATTTTCTCAGCTGCAGAGTGACTATATGACTTAGAACTGATTACTGCTATCAAATCATTTAATCAGTTGGATATCTTTTTCTATGTTAAGGAGAATAGTGCTGTGAAACAACCAAATTATAACCACCGCATCCACCAGATGGTAGCAATTAGTGTTAATTTTGGATTGGGATACTATCTGGATATTTTATCCAAGTACATTGCCGGAAAAATCATCAACAAAGTGGATAATGCAAGTATTAAACAAATAGCTGAATTTGAAATTGCACACACCAATTATGGCTCAGGACATACATCCAGTACTCAAGGTAAGATATACAAGTTTCTCTGCCATTAGAGGTGTAATTAACACAAACAAGGAAACCTAAAGCTCTGTCCAATGTCATTGTCTCTAACGGTTTACCCCGAATCAATCATTTCAAAAGATATGCCAACCATACGGTTTTCAACTCTTGTTGAGATTCTTACCCAGTATAAAAGTGAAACAATTTGAACCTTAACTGATTGAATCCACCAAAAATTAAAAGAGTTTGATACTGGGTTAGACGTGTTTGTTAAAAGGCATGATAAAGCGGAGTGACACATGCACAATTTTGTTTCCAATAAACACTCTCAGGGTGATGTTGTTGTGATTTTGATTATGATCAATTAATGAGACTGAAATGAACTTCTCTCATAACTTTTGGTAAGAGCAACTTTGTCCAAATAGTCAGTAACATTTAGCCTCTGATTCTGAGCTACTTTTGAACTATGTATGAATCCTTAAAGCTGTACCTCAATCTGTAAGAAGTATGGAAAAATAAGATGCTCGTGCTAATTAATTAGCTATTCAGTGTAATCAATTCATTCAAGTTTTTCTTCAGTAATGAATATTGATATTAACGTATTCACATTTACACAGTCAATTTACACCAAATGCTCATTATGACTCAGTAGTGCAAGTATTGTTACAATATTGATCTCTCTTCTAATACCCTCCATGTCATACTTCTGTGAACTGTGGTCAAAAAGCTTGAAATCTGGAATTCAATTAAATTTGCCTTAACAAACATGAACTATCAATCTTGTGAGTTTGATGATACCTACAAGTATAAACTTACACCCAATGAAATGCTAATTTATTTTCAAAATTAATCAAAGTGGTCTTTAAAAATGGCTAGACTTGTGACATGGGTACAGTCGTCTCCTGGTAACAATTTCAATGAGGGTTTGCTCCGGCTTTTATCAATGTCAGCGTTAGCATTATGTTATTTGACAAGTTGGACATAAAGTGTCAATTGATTATGTAGACTCATCATTTTGCAGGGTTTTTTTAGGAAGTAATCTACAGAAATATTTCCAATGGTATGCCTACTTAATAGGTCAATTGTGTAGTGTTCCAGAGGCAATCTATGGATTAGTTCAGACTGCATTTCATTTACGATAGGTTGATTTAAGTCTGCATTTGTCAAAAATAGGATCAATAATTGAATCAGCATATTTGGAGGTGAAGTTCTTGAACTGAGAGTATTGAATGATTGGGGCACATTGATGCTGTAATGCGTAATGCAGAAATGAAGTTGGAGTGTTGCTTATTTGTCCATGATTTGACCTGACAACACAATGGTGCAGCCACGGGTTCTTAACTTGAAATACGGCCTCATATAAGTTAACGTATGTAAGAGTCTACACACAGCTAAGAAACGTGTAATATTGGTGAAACTCTTGAGATGTTTGAAACAGGATTCAATTTTGGGTTCTGATAACTCTCAGCACATCAGCAAAATACCTGAAACACCATAACAAGGAAATTTGTTACAGTCAGAGATTCCTTCAAAGAATTGACAAAACCAGCAATTCAATCTTTCAAAACACCGAGATCACGTTCAATGGAGGAGTGATTCTCAAGTGGTTTCAAAAAAGATTATTTCCTCATTTTCATTCGGTGAATGTGAAAGGGTCCATTGATGAGCAAGATGATCCTGTTATTGATTTCTACGCAATAATTATGCATCAATGTTCAAAAATCTGCATTAATTTTCCACCCATTCTTTCAACATGGACCTTTTCATAACTTTTATTTTCTCCATCTTTTCTCCAAATTCACTAACTGAGAATCTCCTTAGTGTGTTTAATAGCAGACTAAAGTAAAGTTAATGTAAAGGAAACTCAATTTATTTCCTGATATGAATACAACTACTTCTTCCCTTCCTCTTTCTTTTTGTCAAGTTGAAACTAAATTCTGTCATTGATATCCATTCGGAGAAGGATTTATTGTGACATTTGGAGGCAAAGATGGTATGGTATGCCAATGCAGAGTTGCATTTTAGATTCAATAAATCTGACTGCACTTTGTGGTTACATTATTTACAAAGTCATTTAACTCTATCATCATACCAACCCATAATCTTCTTGCATATGGATTAATATTTCGGAAAATGCTGCCGCCAAAATGTCATAGTTTCGAGTTGTTTCCTTATGTTCCACACCCACAGCTTCCAAGACTGTGGTAGAATATTCCATCCCCGTTTGTCGAGAAACCCCAACATTATGAAATCGTACCATCAAAGGCTTGTATTTTGTCCCATGAGGATGACTAGTTCCAGTATCACCATCGTCATCACGTGGACTTGTACTGCTGCTGCTGCTACTACCACTTCCCCCCGTTCCCGTGGACTTTTTGTGAGACGTATTGCGTTTGGCATTCATGGGCATTGTTGCTTTGGGAGGCGGATGGCCCAATTTCCATTCGAGTTCATCTGCAGGGCGATAACTCACATGAACTGTATCTAAAATATCCTTGGGAGATGTTTGTGAGCTATCGTCGGGATTATTCACATCATTGTTGATGTTCATGCTCGTCGTTGTAGATTTTTTCCTGTATCGTTTGGCACGAATGGCATGCAACAACCAATGTGTGTGCCCAACTTAATGATATGTAGGGGATAGTCCCATCCCCACTGTGCAAATGCGATCCATTGAGGACTGGTTCCAATTTTGGTTTCTTCTTTATAAGAGCATCGGCGAAGCTCCCCCGATTGGCATCGACAACTTGTTCTTCCAATTGACCACCAGGAGTCTCCCATAAAACTTTTGATAGGATTGGTGAGCCATCGTACAATTTCTTGCGATTACCTTTCGGATCTTGCTTTGCTGTTGCCGATTTTCCGCGTCTCTTTTTCCGGTAAACATAACCAACTTCTGTGGGAATATCCACACCGTATGCCATGATGACATGCTTCACATAAGGTCGACTAAGCGTACAGAAAGAGGTCATGAGAAAAAGAATTCTACCATACCTTGACATAATCAACAAAAAACGTTCGGAAATAAATTTTACAATTGAATTCACACATATACACGCATGAATAATTGTAATGGGTACACTTACTCCCATGTCATATTCAGCATATTTGGTATCGCAGAATGCCAAAAGGAATCTTCCATTTGTTGTCGTTTGACGTCCATTGGTTCATTCTCTTCGCTCCAAATGCGATTAAATTCTCGAAATAAATCTCCATTTTGAACATCCAATGGTCCTAATTGAATTTCACATGAATTGGGAGAGGAGGAAGAAGAAGTTCCCCGGATATCCTGGTCATTCTTGTCAGGCTTCTTCTTATTTTTGTCTTCATTATTTTCATCATCATCGTCATCATGACTATCTTCATCGGAAAGATCTAAACATGTATCTGTCTCATCGACAATTGTAATCATGGGTCTGTCTGTATCCCAATCCACTCGTCCTTTAAGGAGCGTCTTGAGTTGTGGGAAACTAGCCCAGGGGTCTTCCTCAGTTGTAATTTGGGATTCAATATCACGTACTAATTCATCTAAACAATAGAGATTTGTTCGGGGTTTGGAAGCGTTGGGATCCTCTGTCAGATTCGTATAACTATCACAAAATGCCATTTTAGAGGAAATGGGGTTGACAGTATTGGTGCAACCAAAGCCTATTTATTTGTGTATCATGCAAGAATGAGTACGATTGGGAGAGAACAAAGAGATTTGAAACATGATAAATGTTTTGTGATCATGTGTAGGAACTTACTCAATTCCAATCGTCGTGCGACATCATCCGTAAAGGGAAGTCCCATATTTTCACCGGATATCACAGATCGAAGTGGATTGACGGCACCCAGCAGTGGTGCAGATAATCCCACATAGGTCCATATGTGGGCTTCCATCCACTTTAAATAGGCTTCATCGCCTTCATGCATGGCCAATTCCCAAAGTTGAGATTCGTGTGAGGGTGCAGTAGGGGTTGTCCTTGTCTGTGATATTTCTTGAGGATCTGACGACGAACTTGATGATTCTTGTGATTGACGATGTATGGTTTCGTCTCGTTCTCCAAAATAGGACGCCCAAAGATCATCAAAACTTGTTGTGACAGTCGACAACCAACCACCTTGATTGATGATAACATCTTGTGGTTTAGATGATGATGATGACGGCTGGTGGTGGTCTTGTTGCTCCTGGTGTTGCTGGTGGTGTTGATATTGGTGGTATTGTTGTTGTTGCATCTTCTGTTTTTGTCGTTGTGCTCGTCGTTTGGAGAGAGAGGTAATACGTTGATAGGCTTCCTTTCGCATTTCCTGTTTCATCCATAACAAGAAATATCGAAAGACAGCATTACCCATCTGTGTTTTAATAGGTTCCATGATAAGAACGTACAAAGCAAGCCAGCGTGTAAGCGTGTGTGTGTAAGCATGAGTGACTGTTGTTATATACTGACAAGATTTTGAACACTCAAGGATGATCCTCATGAGAATGATAGCATACGTACCGAATGTGCTACAAGGATTCCGGGTAGACCACCATTGGAGGCTACAGCAGCTTCAATTCGTCGTCGAGTTTGTGAGAAGAATCCATCTCTTCGTTCCATCATATTCGGCGATAATCTCCAATCATAGGGTAGACCAATTAGGTTGGATACATCATACCCTAAATTATCTGCCAACCATTGGACCAACCATGCAAAGAGTGTATTCGTTTGTCCGACCAATAGATCCGCACCGACACTACCCGTAGGTGTTAAACTACCAATCGCATCCAACCCCTCATCAGGACGGAGCTTACAACCATCCAAGTTATTGCTACTCGATGACATGGAAGAAAATGAATCCGTCTGATTCGGACCTAATGTCATACATTCTAACCAACAGGTAGCATCAATAGTACCCATTTGAAAGAGTAATTTCGTATTGAGCCATACATAATCATGAAATTTAATATCCGACAAGAGTGGATTGTGTGGACAAGATTTATGTTTCCATGCTACCAAACGGGTGGATGCCAAACCTGGTAGAAGAAATATGGGTGGGCGACGATTCGAATCAAATGGATGTTGTTGTTGTTGTTGTTGTGTGCTTGTATCATTATCATTGTTATATGTGCCAGAACCAAGTTTTCGTAATTTGTCTCGCATGGATAATATTCGTTTATCAGAACCCCAATGCTTATCAACTTCAATATTCTCAATAGTACATTGATCGTTTTGATGTGCGGTTGTTGTTGAAGAAGACGAGGAGGACGAGGAGGAAGAACAAGTTTGTTGAGGAACAACCATAGTTTCAATGGATGAATCTGGTAAATTGAAACATTCTTGATCACTTGTACAATGAATATCGAATGGGAATAACATTCCATCTGGTACTTCATCCGTTTGCAGTGGTTTGTTGTCATTGTTATTGTTGTCATGTTGATGTAGAGTTGATGATATTACTTGTGATTCATGATTGTTATCATCCTGTTGTAGTACGAATAATAATGCATCCATCATTGGTATTGGATGTTGTAGCATTAGGAGAAGAAGAAAACCTTTTCCGAATCCGAGAAGGAAACAAATGAACGACAAGTGTTTCATTTTGAGAAAAATCTTGCCTCCAAATTGGACGTGTGTGTGTTTCTTTTCTTGTGTTTAATTACCCCCCAACGAAAGGATCAAATGAATGAATTATGATCAAAGAAGCCAATCTAACTTTTGAGAATGACAAAACAAGACAACATCCACAAACCTTAGCTTCTCGCAAAAGACGACACCCAGGAAAATTGTGTCAAGAACATTGTTTTCGTAGAATTCTTGTGTAGGAATGTAAAATGTGACGTATTTGAGATTTATATTTTACCTATTTTATATATCAAAGTTCCGAAACCGAAACAGAGCTGGCATGGCGCAGTGGTAACGCATTTCACTTGTAATGAAAAGATCCCCAGTTCGATCCTGGGTGTCAGCTACTTCCATTTTGCAAAACTGCATTTATATTTATTTTTACCTCCTCTCGCAAACACCACTGATGGTTTTGATCAATATCACTGACTATTAATAAGGATACATCCGCATACACTAGCAAGCTTTAGAAAATGGAAAGAATTGGACTTTCTTTTTGAAGCCTCCTCTAACAATATACCAAAAAGGCATGTAAAAAACAGGATTGAAAGCTGATGAATGTCACTGACTCTTGGATTGAATGGAACCAAATAAAGCTTGTTTGATCTATCATCAAAATCTCTCTTCTTGAAAGTGACCTAATATATACGTTGTAGCATCAAATCATTTACAAAAAATAAATAGTCCAACTTGATTGTCTAAAACCAATATTTCCATCCATTTTTATGTGCAGCTTAAATGATAGGAAGTTGTATAGGAGGACTATTTCCTAAGAAAACGGAGGTACTTAGCTTGATGAATTCCATCTCTCTTTGAATCAAAATTGATGTTCTTGCTTTTGTGATTCATCTTGACTTACATTACATCTAGTCCAAAATCATTGTTCAAACATAAACGGTAGAGACTGAATTAAAAGACTGCCAAGGAATTCTTGAGAGAATATACATATGATCACTGTTGAGTCTTTCCCACCTTGCTCCTGCGTTTATGGTTCACTACCGCTGTGTGAGAGGTAACTACATATCATACACGACTTTGCATTAAAAATGAATACTGAATGGATCATACATAGCCAACAATAGATTGAAAGGTAATATATTTTGAGAATGAAAATGAGACTGGAATAGGAACATCGTTACAAGCACACAACAAAAGATACAAATTTGTCGTATATCATTTTGAATCTTTCTTTGAGTGATTGTCTGCTAGGAATGTCTAACAATTTCCAATTTTTTTAACCATTTAACGAAGGTTGCCAGTCGTGATTTGTTCAACTTTCAACAGCCAGCATAGCAATCCAAACTCTTCTAGTTTCTAAATTCGCTAGCCACCGGGGTACTCTCAAAAGGCAGCACCAAAGGGAACAAGCTGCTTGGAATATTCTTTGCTAAACTCTCTTCCCTTGAACTCGCAAAGGAAGAAGTAACAAACATAGAGTTCTAGCACATTCAGTACCATAAACAAGAGATGATATGAAGTTAAAAGAAATTAAAGTGTGCTAAGGCATATCCTCAATTATCATGTATAGAACATAAAGAGAATGTTTAAGGCCTTGATCATAAATCTGACTGAAGACAAAATCAATATAAGGATAGTCCACCATACCATAATCAATGGATCAATCTTGACCATGTATTGACACAGATAAGTTGGAGCAAAAACAGAATAACAAAACAGGAAAGCAGCAGAGGTGTGAAGACCGCAGGAAGTTGGAAAATCAAGAGTGTTAAAGAACAATACCTTAAATAAAGCAAACATTTTTGCTAAAAGCAACATCCCTATTCTCAAGCAAGGCGTCATGAAACAAATACAAGTAGCAGAGCGCTGAAAAAATAAAAGAAAAAAAATGAAGAGAAGATATACAGAGCATTAAAGGAAATGACAACAATGAAGCAATAGTTATAGATCAAGGGGGGGATTCAGAAAGTGGAAGGAGTTTGCATCAACATTGCCCTTAGAACCACTTCCAAGCGACATCTAAGAAGTGTTTGAGTTGTTCCAAAAGAGAATGAGAATATATTGGTTCATGATTTGGAGAAACAAAAAAAATACAACAAGCAATATTGGAATTATAAAGTAATGTTGCAAGTAAAATTTGAAACTGATTTAATTATTTTCAAAGATACAGCAATACTTGCATTTCAAATCAGCGAGGTAATTATTTGGGTGGCAAACTTTGAAACATTCTCATCTACAAGTGTGACAGGAGTTGCCAAGTTCTATATGTAACACAAAGGTAATTCTAATACTATATTTCTTTCCAAGATATTTGGTCACAATTGAATTTTCCCTTTTCATACCTTTCAGTTTAAGTACAGACAATGGATGCTTTGTCTGACTTTGTTACTCTAACACACACACACTTAAATGTGAAGTTGAACAAAAATTTAAAGGAAAGAAAGGAAATAGGATTTTGTCCAGACTTAGAACAATTAGAACTATGAAAGCAACATCAGTCATGACTCAGAAGAAAGGATTGCTACAAAGGATCTAATTGAAAGCCTAATTCATGAATGGATACAGTAAGAGAATTGTTATATAGATACAACATTGTAAGTGTTACAAGTACACCAATTTCACTTGAAATGTATCCATCAAAAGAATTATTTTAAAGATACAACATTGTAAGTGTCATAAGTGCGCCAATTTCACTTGAAATGTATCCATCAAGAGCATTGTTAAAAAGGTTCAACAATGTAAGCTTGGTAAATGCCCCGATTTCACTTGGAATGGATGCATCAAGAGAATTGGAATAAAGATACCGCTCAAGAGCCTTTCTTCGGAACTCCTTCTAATGAAGTTGCATCAACAAAAAAGTTGTCGACAACTCAGACGCTTGTGATTTTTCCAGATTTTGTGTCTTGAAAAGATCTCTGGCACCCGTTTCATCTACATAAGTTGTTCCTCCAGGAATACCGACAACAGCAAATGCTCCCACTTGTGCATTGGTTTCCAAGATTTTTTCAGTTAGATCCTTTGTACCGATCCTTTCATCGGAGTCATGACTGATGTTGCTTTCATCGTGAACAAAATCCTTATATTTTTAGCAATGCTGTTGATGGATCCATTCCAAGTGAAGTTGGTGCACTTACGACACTTACACTGTTGTATCTTCATAACAATTCTCTTACTGCATCCATTCCTGAGTCTCACCGCAATCTTGGGTTGTATGCATCGGTTGATGAGAATGTCACATGCTTCTGTTGCTAATGAAATATTCAGCAAAAGTCATCGAGGCTTAGAATTAGTTTTGAAATATCGAAAGTTATTGACTGGTTGATATGGTGTCTTACAGTGGTGAATGATGTATAGTAACCGTAATACTCCTTACGTTTGGCCTGTTGTCGTTAAGAACGTCGTCTGTACATCTGTCCGACTGAAGATAACTTAACCCAGCATACTAGTTCAGTTGAGAGAGAAAATTTGATCCGGATGAGGTTGAATCATGATTTTGAGAAATGTAGTCGGTGCTCATAAACCATATATGCAGCCATGCGGACGCACTGCCCAAACAATGGTTTTGGGAACTGGCACATCCATCAAAGTTACAGCATTCCCATACCAATGACAATATCAATAATATCCGAGAGTGAGTCTCTCCTATTGAATTTCCTCCTGATGGAACATAATAATGCTGCCTACGCTGCAGCTTATGGCCCCATAGTGTCATAAAGTGAATCCTGCACAGGCAGGAGCACATAGACTTGTCATTTTAAAAAGATTAAAAACAAAGGCTATCAAACAATAAGTTCTCCTTTTCGAAAGTGACAGATGAATCAAGGGTTTGGTATGAATGGACAGCATAGGCTTTAGAAAATTTATGTTGCTACGGGTGTATTTGTACGTTCATAATTGCAATCAAAGAGCCTATCTTGTTAGGTCGTAAAATTGAATGATCTTTCAATTTTTCAGTCAGATTATTATCATTTATATAGTACAAGCTTGAGAGAAGGTGAAAAAAGATGGGAAAACAATAGTATTTTGAACAGCAAGAGAAATGCTAATTTAGTATTTGTTCACATAAGTATGACATTGTTCCAGTAGATCCAACTCAATGTCATGTTTTATGTCATTTTGTAGTTTAAATTTGAATGCTAGAGTGAAATTCCAAAGAAATGTGTTGTAGGTGCTTGTTAAAATACCGCTAATTGATGCACATACATTAAACTAAACTCAATCAATACTTGGGTTAAGAAAATGAGGGGTACACTCCAATACCCTTCCTATCTCTCAGATTTGTTTCTCCAATGCTTCATCTACCTTTCCTAAGAACTTACCAACATGCTCGTTGTAAATATCTTTGCTCACATTTTTGGTAAATAAGTCTGCATCATTGTCACAAGACTTCACAAACACAATTTGAATGAAACCGTCCTCAATATGCTCGCAAATAAAGTTGTATCTAGTGTCAACATGCCTAGTACGAACTCCAGACCTTGAATTCTCGGCCATAAAAATAGCCCCAACATTATCACACCTTACAACAATTGGAAGCTTCACGTTCATCCCAATGCTTTCCAATAAATAATATATAAATCGAATTTCTTTCACCGCCTCTGATATAGCGACGTATTCCGCTTCGCTGCTAGAAAGAGTAACTCCTTTCTGTCCCTTTGATCTCCAGCAAATTGGAACTCCAAGTAAGTAAATGATAAACCCTGTGACACTTATTCTTGTCTCTGCATCACCAGCCCAGTCGCTGTTGCAATAAGATACCAAATCTCAGTCTTTTCCTCCTTCAACTGATCTCATTTTAAGACAATATTGCTTAGTGTCCACCACAAATTTCATTACCCTCAACATTTCTTTATAAGCTGCATGACTTGCAGCATCCATGCACTTTGATAATTCCCGCACGACATTTGCCAAGTGTGGTCTTGAGTATTTAATTAAAAATAACAGCATTCCCACTCCAGATCTTTACCTAGCTTGTAAATCTGGATCAATTTTTTCGACATTTTCACTTGGCCTTACAATTTTAAAGCGGGGAGTACCAGGCATGCCATAGTTGCTCAAATTCTCAATCTCAGCACCAAATTTCACCTCCAAGTTTTTAATGAGATGTGGCTGCATGATGAACAGCGTTTTGTTGTCCAAATTTGTGATGATTCGGCAGCTCAAATAGTCAGTTAAATGGTCTTCAACTTTCAGACCGAAATTGTAACCCTTCAGCTCTTCAATAACCTCATTTATCTTCAAATCATCTCCAATAATCAAACAATCATCGACATAGATTGCAATGATCACATTGCCTTGATTAAAATGCTTAATCCGAAGGCATGGATCAACTAAACTCCCCTGGAAGCCACAATCCTTCAAAGCAGACACAAGTCTATTGTAAAATTCTCTGGCACTCTGGACAAGACCGTAGATTGTCTTGTTTAAGATTAAACATTCATCAATACTTGCCTACATCCCTTTTGGAATCTCCATGTAGATTGTTTCTTTCAAATCGCCATGCAAAAAGGCTGTCTCAATGTCAACAACCTTTGCTTTCAAATTCCAGGTGAGCATCATAACAAGTAAGATTCGGAACGTCACATCATTAATCACGGGTGCAAAACTCTCTTGAAAATCGACTCCGGGTACCTGACTGTACCCACACGCCACCAACCGCGCGCGAAAAACTCCGTTGCGCTTAATTTTGAATATCCATTTACTTTTAATGCAATGTCGACCGTTGGGCATGTCCGACTTCTGAATTGTCTTCCAAACTCCTTTTGCGCTCATATCATCAAATTCCTTCGAAATAGCTTCCCTCCATTTGATTTTGTGATTTAAATTGGGATTATTATCTGCTTCAGCAAAGGTCTTTGGTTCTTCCACCAAATCAAGGGAATTGAATGCAAAATTCGCACTCTCAACTACCAAAACCCTTCCAGAATCTTGCACTTCCATGAACCTTGATGGATCAGGATCAAACCAGCTTTTTAACTTCGAAATCTGCTTCAAGGTCTTCTTATTTTGGGCTGTCTCAAATCTTCTTGACATCAACATTTTGTTGTTTACAAAGCTTCTCTAATGCAAAATTTTCACCAGCGTCATCAAGTCTTAAAAATTTGACATTTTTCAGCTCCTTTACCAAATCAATTATTCTTTCTTTCAACTCAGACTTAGCCTTTAAGAAATAGCTCCAGCAATAACCCGAAAAGTCATCAACAACCAGCGCCCAAAACTTAGCTCCAGCAAAGCTAACTCCTTGAATAGAGCTTATATCAAGGTAAAGTCTCTCTCCAGGTACAGAACTACCACCTTTCCACTGTTTATTGATGTTTTTCTGCCTTGCTTTCCCGATGGAGCATGCTTCACAAGTGTCCAATGTTCCAATAACCTCGTAACCCAAAGCCTTTCCGGTCAATCTAGCACTTGCTTCTCCACAATGACCCAAAATCTTATGCAAATTGTTGATATTAATAGAATTCTTTGCATTGACAACCGTGGCACCAATATCAGCTAATACTGCCTTCATTTTAATTGCAGGTACAAAGCCATTCTTTGATTTCAAGCATCTGTCAAACAGAAACACCGTTTTTCCTTTCATTAACTTGATTGTTTCACCGTCATTGCCGAGGTTGAAACCGTTCTTTAAGTCTTTTCCAATGCTGAACAAGTTTATCCAAAGGTCTGGTACAAATTTCACGTCTTCAAGCGTGACAACCAAGCTCTCACCATTTTTCTGAAGAATCTGACATCGTAGTTTTCCCATTTTCGTTGCAGTCATCACATTACCGTTTCCAACCGTTATATCTTCACAAATTATTGTGTAATCATACAAAGCAGCAAAGTGGCAAGAAGCTCCACTGTCTCCGATCCAAATATCATTGTCAAAATCTTCAATTTTGGTCATAGTCAATAGTACTACCTCAGCCGTAGCTCCTACGCCATTTTGACCATTTTGAGTACCACCGGAGTTATTCATGCCCGAATTCTTCCTCAACAACTTGAAACAATTTGCTTTCACATGGCCGCTCCTATTGCAATAATTGCACATAACATCTGATTTTTCATCCTTAATTTGCTTTGACTTACATTGCGCTGCCTTGTGGCCAAGTTTGCCACAATTCCTGCATTTCCCTTTAAATTGCGAAGTAAACAAAGCACTTTCCTCGCCCAAATTATCGTTTTGGCTTGTAGAAAGTCTCTCAAATCGTAGGTTAAGCTCTTCCTTTAACTCTTCAATAGACAATGGATTTCTTTATTTCCAATCTGCTTTTCCAAAAGAAGCATCTGTAGCTTGTAGTCACTTGTTAAACTGTTCAAGACTTGAACAATAAATTGATCATCAGTCATAACAGAACCCATAGTTTCCAACTTGATGCGTAGATCTTCAAGATTGTTTATCCATATCTCCGGATCTTCATTCTTTCCCAACCTAGACTCTCTAAACATTCTTTCTGTCTTGACTAGCGAAGGGGCGGAAATGGGATCATACTTTTTCTTCAACTTTTCCCAAGCAAGAGCCGCGTTACCATCTTCAAACTCCTTGGATTTGCAACTCTTGACAATTCCAAAGGCAATCTTACCATTACTATTGCTCACATCAATCGAAAGAATTAATTCCGTGAAGGCAATCTCATTTAAATCAGCAATCCTCAACAACTTCTTTCCTTCTTCAGTCTTCTCATCAATAACATCCAAACTTGAAGGGATTTCTACCTTTCCCAACAGTACATCCTTGATCCCAGAGCGTTTAGCTTTGGCAAGAAACTTTTCATTCCAACTCGGCCATTCCTCTTTTTTCCCTGAGAAATTAAGAACCCGAATAGCACTAAAATCCGTCATCACAACAAGACAAATCACTTAAGCAAATTTTTCAAATTAAAAGTCAGCCTGACTTACTAACGACAATTATTCAAAAGAAGAGGTTTTACTCTATCAACCTCACGTTTAAACGTGTTAAAATACCTCTTCACACTTAAATTGTAATCACTAAAATAATTCTTTTAAGCTATCGCTAAAACATAGTTGTTCTCATCACTGTTCTCACATTTAGAATCGCTAATCGATGCACATACATTAAACTAAACTCAATCAATACTTGGGTTAAGAATATGAGGGATACACTCCAATAGGTGTGTTGAAATAGTCCAATGCTTCAGGGAGAAGAAAAAGGAAGAAGCAAAAAGAGAAAAAGGATTTCTCGTAATGTAGTTTTCAAAGTTGTAATTACTAATTGATTTTACCTAAAAGATCACTCATCACAATACTTCAATTTAATTATCCCTAATGGATAAACGCTAAACAAATATATCTAAGACGGTTGCTGTTGAAGGATATCTCCAACACCCTTCCTATCCTGAAAGGTCAACCGGTACTAATGTTTCCTGCATCAGCCAGAAAGTTCTTTGTGTGTTTCACATACAAATCATGACTAACGTTCTTCGTGAAAATGTCTGCAGCATTCTCAACAGACCGAACAAATTCAACTTTAATAAAACCGTCTTCAATGAATTCACGAACAAAATGATACCGAGTATCCACGTGCCTTGTATGGACACCAGTTGATGCATTTTCTGACATAAACATTGCGCCTACGTTATCAGTCTTGATAACAATGGGAAGCAAGACTTTGATATGAAAGTCTCTCAACAAGTAATAAATAAACTTGACTTCCTTGACAGCTTCAGAAATTGCTACATATTT